>JAVIWC010001126.1:0-249597 GCA_031894815.1 Creontiades dilutus | reverse complement strand
TGTGACTTTGAACTAAAATTCCACGGACGCCACTGAGAAGCCACGAGAGCTCCCGAAGGCTGCCGTACTCACTTGAAGTTGCGTGTTTGAGCACGAGTATCAAAGCGATTTGATTGGTCGATGTTTTGTAAGGAGTAAGATGAGGGGGTCCTCTACGGTGGGTGCGGGGAGATGTATGAGATACGCAGAATGACAGCGCTAATGAGGCTGTAATTGCGCCAACTGCGAGCATGAACATCTCTTCTTTATAAAGAGGAAATTGTATATTAAACATTAGTATTAACTAATTCTTTAAAGTTATTAAATCTTCTGGTCATCGCCGAATCCAGAGATGACCACAGGCTTCGCAACTGGGCACTAGCTAATCTTACCTACCCAAATACTGGTGTATAAGGCGGATTTGCGGTTTACGGGGGTGGAGTTGTACGTTTTAGGATAAACACTCGTTTACCCTTAACATTTGTCGTTTTCACAGACATAGACGGCAGGGTGCTGCCGAAATCGGTCGAATTTCATTTGCTCAACGCCTGATTGACCGGTGATGCCGGCGACCGCATTTTTCCGGCTAGACGAGAAAATTCCAACGTTGTTCATCTCAGGAAACGGTCACTCGGCTGTTTACCCGGCTTCTGAGTACAGAAGTGAGAAACCGGCCTAAACGTGCGTTAACCCTTCCCTAACACGGGAGACACGGGCCCCGGGAGATTAGAATCCGCGACGCTAGTGCATGAGGCAAGTGCGCTGACCTTTACGCTACGTTGATCCTACATCTGGATAACATGGGGGGGTTCACGTCGTTAGTAGCGGCTCCCTAGCGTGTTGAGGGTAAAGGACAGTGGTGCCCTACTGGTCGTGAACGACTCCATTTTCACATCCGGAGGGTTGGAATTGAGTCGGAGTTGCTTTCGGAAGTGTCCCTTTCACACCTGGACGGATCACAATTATTAACACAAGATTAGATAGCAGATAGAGATCAGAGGTTCAGCATCACGTTTTGTAAGCAAGAGACGAGGTACGAGGTCGATTGTGCCAAAGAGTGTGACGGAAATTTCTGCAGAGCTACTAAGAATGTTATACGAGGACCAAGTCAGCAGAGCGTTAAGCTTCCTGAACTCGTTGTGTCTTATTAATTGTGACCATTAAATATTTTGTGGTAGGTAGTATATTAGTGAATCCTACAATTCTAACAATCAGGTGTTTGGTAACAATGTGTATTGTACCGAATGTAAAATTGTACGAATAAGGAAAAGTGTTCCGGGTTTTCCGTGTGAAAATCTCTATTTTCTTTCTCAAAGTTTAATTGAGGAGCTTACTTTCAAACAGGCACATATCCATTCCGACAAAATGTTCAGGAAGTGAAAAAAACGATTTGCAGATTAGTGTAGATGTTTTTTTGCAGTTTCTCATCGGAGTAATGTGTGAGAAGGCACAGATAAAGATGCCTCAGAATATGAATCAATTTTCTCCAAAACACGAGGCTGTATATCCATTTTCACTTTGGAAATGTGCCGTTCTGATCAAAACTCATGGATTTGTGCCTTTCTGAAAACAAAAGAATTCATTCTTCATTCTGTAGGTTTTATTGAAAACTTTACCTGACTCCATATTTCCATTTGTCATGCCTGCCATATATCGAGTCTCGTGTATATATTCAACGTCGAGACGAAGGCGCAATGCTTCTTTTTGGATATGTGCCTTTTCGAAAACCCACGACTTGTCGCCTGACGAAATTCGGAGGATATGTGCCATTTCGATTGCAAGGCACTGAAAAAAATGTAGGGGGACGGATTTGTTACCTTTTGATGCAAACACATAACTTTAGCCCCGGAATTGACGTGGATGCGTTCTGTTTTGTTCGGAAATGATAGGGGGATCTGATTCAACTCATATTCAGAGATAGAAAATTGAGCAAAAAACGTTTTAATTGTGATGTCTTTTTGAGTGGTCTGTCATTTCCAACTTTATCGGTAGGAAGTGATATATAGTGAGAATGGAATTCGCGAAGGCTATTAGAATCGGACTGCTTGAAGGGAAGAAAAGTAATTGGGCAACTTGGAAGTATAAGGTCTCGGTTTTGCTTCGAGGAATACCCAATGCTTGGGATATAGTTGAGGGCAAGATGCAAAAAGCAGAAGAACCAGGCGCCGCTTCCTTAAATGAAACCAAAGCTTGCGAGAAAGAACTCCAGACTTTCAATACAGCTGAATGTAATGCACTCCTTGCTCTGCCGACGAAGATGATTGAGGAAACTTTCCAGAAGGTCATGGTTTCACGAGAGCCAAGGAAGTTTGGGATGAGTTGCATCGGCTGTTTGGTGGAATTTCGGAGGACAAGGCATACGAACTGTGTATGAATTTCTTTGGTTACCAGAAACAGCCAGAAGACGATATAGCGACTCATATGAGCAACTTAAAGAATATCTGGAATAATTTGAAGCAAGATATCTCCACAGATAAGAATGGAAAGAATGATCTTCCGGAAATTTTCTTGATCTGTAAGATACTGGGGACTCTTCCAGAAGAGTATTTTTCTTTTAAATCCAGTTGGGTGTTGGTTGCAAAAACTGAAAGAACCATTGAAAATTTGACGAACCAACTGTGTGCATTTGAAAGAGCTGTGACCCATTAGAGTAACGGTGTAAATCTAGTAGTAAAGTTTTGGCTACTAAGGACTCATCAAGAGAACAGATGGAACAAAAGAAAAAGCCGTCAAAGGACGTTACTTGTCATTACTGCAAAGGGAAGAGCCATATAGTCCGTAAATGTCGAAAATGGATTGCCGACGGTCGACCACCGAAAGACCAGAAAAAAGAGGCTTCAATCGCAACAGGATTCACGTTGTCAGCAGAAAGTAATGAAGTACTTTCAGTAGAATGTGATGTAGAAGGATGGTACGGGGACAATGGTGCAACCAATCACAATATTATTTATTGAGACTTTTCCACTTCAGACAGTGCAAAATGCTCTTTTGAAAATATTATTAAGTAAACCCTTCAGGTATCCTACTGCTAAACTTCATTCTGATTTTAATGTTTTCAATATAAAAGCTATTTTCTTCAATGGAATCATGCATTCAAGTTTTTAGATCCGGTATCAACGATGAACATTTGTCCCGATTATAGAGCGTTGGAACGGCAAAATTTTTCCAACATCTAACCAGCAGCCGGGCTGAATTTTATCACAGAAATGCATATGTAGTTGCGTTAAAATCTTTATATACTAACAAAATTAATATTAGGAACTAAAAATCTTTAGTTTCATTTAAGAAAAACCTTCGTTCCATCTTAGCTGATGTCTAATCATATTATTTTACTTTTTTAATGCCAATTTAAGTTAGGTGAGCTTCCTGTGTTTTTTCCATTATTTTGTCCATTGATTAAACCAGAGAGTATGCTTTATATTATGTTAATATTTCTTTTTTGTAATTTGACTATATACTCCACCAAGGAACACCAGTTCATCTGAACTAAAACCATGGTGGGCAAGAAGAAGAGTATTATTTTTAAAGTTGTATCTTTTCCGTTCGTATATTTTGTTGTTTTTTGTATCTTTTCCTTAAAATTAATTGGTAAAAGCACTTGAAACTTTTTCTGTTTTTACTGTTTTTCTCTTTTCTTGTCGAAATAAATACTGTTTTGAACCTTTCAGTTTTTTAAACCCTGAGCAAAAACTTTCCCAAATTATTTACACTAAATTAATGTTGTACAGGGGAAAAAATCAATTTTACAACAATATCCTTTTTCATATTTCCTTTTTGAATCATCTCCACAAAGTATCTTTGATTTATTTTCAGACACCGGAACAGGGGAGGTGTCGCTCTGTGTTTCAAAAAACACGCTACATGGTCGTTATTTAGGTACCTTTCTTGAGAATTCCTTAGAAATTGAATGAGAATAGGAATTTAATGTGTAACTTGAAGGCCAATCAGTTGTTGGGTTGACCATGACTCCATCCGAGTCGACCTGAACGTTTTCACTTTCGTGAAATGGAATAAAAATTTCACCGTTGATCAACTTCCTCTCACATTATTTTTTATAAACTATTTTGAACAACGTTGTTTATATCCGCGTTTGTTTTTCTGAGTCCATAAAGTCTCACTTGCTGGTTTCAGCTTATTCTTTAGTGTATTGCTACTTGTTTATGCGTCTATATCATAATTTTGTTGAAACGTTATTGTTGAACGTTGAATGTTTTTTTGTTGTTGCTAACGTTTATACTTTAACAGTAACAGTTTATTTTTACAAATTTTGATTATACCTAACGTTGACGCCAATAAAATAAAAATTCCTACAAAAAACTTCACACCTCGCGAATCTATATTTTGTAATTCAAGACGAAAATACTTGAGCGACCGTCAGCCACGCGGTCTTACTCAGACTTCCCATTGAACGGGCTCAACCGACCGTCTACCGATTTTATTCCCCGAAGATGATGCTTCAAATGTTGAGCAAACGGATAATTGTACAGCACCCAGAGCTGTCTCATTCGATTTATATCGTAATCCAACAACAAAAAACTTCCCACTTACATCGAAAGTTTTTGAGATTTCGATTTTTTGATAGATTTTTCCTTATATATAATCGCTTGAGGTTGGTTGAACAAGATGCCAAGATTGGTGGTACACCAGGAATCAACATTAGGTTGTTGACATTCGGTCGTATAATTTGGTCCAGTAGTTTCGAAAAAAACTTCAAATGGCGGACGGACGGATTTTTTTATTCCTTTTTTTTTAATTCAGTTTTTTGAAATCTTTGTATCTTGAAACGTGAACCAACAAGTTTAGAGGGCGTGTAAGACTTTCCTTTGCTTGTCTCATTACAAACATTCATTGTTGAAAATGTTGAACCGAACCCAACCACATGTGCATCATCTGTCCTATATAGAGAACAACTACTTAAGAGCTAAATTCACAAACATTGGTCCAATAGTTGGTAACATTCAAGTTTAGTCTTAACAAAGCTTTTGTTTTGGTTGTTTTCTTTTGTTAGTTTTAGCCTTGAAAAGGTTTTTGCGATAGGACCCCCCGCCAAAAAGCAACAGGAAAAAGTGAGACAAAAGTAGCGCGTTTTAACCTTGAAAAGGTTTTTGTGACGAGACCCCTCGCCGAAAAGCGACAGGAAAAAGTGAGACAAAAGTAGAGAGTATTTTTATAATTATAATGATTTTCACTTACAACCGATCGTTGCTAAGGAAAACTCATTTTCGCCATTTTTCATCGCACAAAAATGTTTCACCACTTTTTGGAAAGCTGTGACTTTATTTGACACCAGAACACATCCCACGCTGCCGATTTCCCCCTCCTTACATCCCGGAGAACCATTGGTTACGAGTTCGTTTTGTTGACAAAACTTCTTATTGGAGTGAAGTTCTGGCTTAGTCACCTATGATTTTCAGTTACAACCGATCGTTGCTAAGGTACACATTTTGTGCACATTTTATTCTCTCCTGAAAATTTGTTGCTCAGGCACTTGAGCCGTTTTGCCACTGGCACCTTACTACGTAATTCCCCAAATCGTTTTGCGGTCTCTGGAAAGACTCAGGATAGATTGGAAAAGTTCCAGGCCAGTTACCGGAGTCAGATCTTTAAAAATACAATACAGTGAGAGTTATAAAAACGTCTGCCAAGTGGGTGTGGCACATAGCTTCCTCGTATCCATAACATGACTGTATGGATCATTGAAAATTATTATTGACTAAAGCTACATCAGTCCGAACAATCCCTGGAAATTTCATCGAAATCGGTCAAGAACTCCCGGAGTTATGCGCGTAACAAGGATTTCACGTTTGCGCATGCACAGAGGCTACTATTGATCCAGGGGTCATGAAACTCATAGGGGACCATCTGCACATCAGTCCGAACAATCCCTGAAAATTTCATCGAAATTGGTCAAGAACAACAGGCGGTATACCGAGCTGAAACAGCGGGTTAGCTTATCTATGGAATAAACTCGGAATAACCTCTATTCGGAGTTCGTACAACCCATTTTGTCGTTATTCGTTAGATAAATCTTATCTATACTTTATTCCGAGTTCGTACAACCGGCCCTTAGGAGCTAAATTCATAAACATTGGTCCAATATTTTGGTAACATCCAAGTTTAGTCTTAACAAAGCTTTTAGCATTTTACAACCAATTAAAGCATTAATTGCCCACACACGAGCGATTTTTGTCTTGGTTCTTTTCTTTTGTTAGTTTTTTTTTTTTTTTTTCTTCTTTTTTCGGCGGGTTTTCGGGATATCCGGAGGCCTGCACGTTAGTGGTGGAAGACTGTTTACGGTTCTGGTTCGCAAGTTTTGAAAACCGAAGGTCTGACCAGCCAAGCGCCACAAACCGTAGGTTAGAATTTCCGGGTTTTTGGAGTCACAATTTCCAAAACTGTCTGCTCTGAATATAAAGTGCTACAAATGTACAGCCAGCGCCTTTGGGTTTTGTATTTTCTAGCTCTCTCTGGCTTCACGAAACTTGTTTCGTCATTTTCACTTCACTGTGTAACATCTTATGGTAGGTTAGAGAAATTAATATTGTTTAGTTTTATTATTTTAATCAATGTATTTAATTGTAATATTTTCTTTCGTTTCGATCATCAAAAACATGGTTTGGCAGCGAACGAACTAGCATGTGGAGTTTTTTTTCCTCAAATATCAGTGACATCTAGTGTTTGCTGCAATTTAACGACGTGGTGTCCCATGATGACCTTTTAACTAAATGTTGTACAAGTGTCTTGAAATCAGGCAAAAACTTAAAAAAATTTAAACGCCCTATTGCGAGAAATCTAATATCCAAGTTTTCGAATTAAATTTTTGAGATAAAATATCATTTTGATTGAAAGAGGGGAAGTGTTTTCTTTCCGAAACATAAAAAAAAGTAGGTACTAAAATTGGAAAAACAGCTGAAAATTCTTAAATTTACATCCGTTTATTTTATATTTATATTTTCAGCAAAACAAATGTGCGGAATATTTTACGATAATTTTGCAAATGTGATTTACTTAATGCTAAGAAAAACGATATAATCGATTCAAGTGCTACAAATAAAAATCTATGAAAATTCTTGAAAAATGTGTTTCTTGGTGTTTCATCCCGGATCAACGTTGTGTGTTTCAGTAAAATTTGGTCCAGTAGTTTCACAAAAAGCTTCAAATAGAGGGCAAACTGATTTTTCTTTAAAATGTATTCAGTTTCTTTTTTAAGTTTAAGTGTATTGTGATGGATATGGTTAGTTGGCCCTTCCCGACTTTAGAATCCTTCGCCTTGGGAGATGAATCAGACGTTTTCAAGCGTCTGGGGCATCCTCTGAGCGTGGCGAACCATTATTACCGCATTCAGCTCATTGGAAGGGGCAACTATACCATTCCGTCACCTCTAAATATTGAAACGTAAACCAAAAAATGTTGAGGGGGTGTTGAATTATTGGTGGTGTTTTTTTTTTCGGTGTTCAATTACAAAGGTTGAAAATAATGAACCAAAATTGAAACAAACAGAACACACTGTCAAGGAGATGGCACAGCATCTTCCTCGTTACATCCATAAACCAAAGGAGCAAAAACAAACCAAAATTGTGACAGTTACACATGTTTCAAGAATATCATGTAAGCGCATGCGCAGAGCGTACCGCTGATTATATTGAGATGAAATTCGTATGGGACTTCAAGAGGCCTTATCCGCGTAGTCCCTCAAAATTTGAGCTAAATTCATTCAAAATTGTGGAAGTTATGGCTGTAACAAGGAAATGCGGACAGACAGACTGACGGACACGAAACCAAATTTGTTCAGTACGCTATGAAACGCAAAATGCGAGCGGAAATTTTGAATTCGGACAAAAAAATGTTTTGGCTCCCGAAAGTGAACACAAGGCTTCCGCTGCTTCGCTGACTCGGAAGCAAAATTGTGGGGAAAAGAGTGGACATTGACTGTGTTCCTTGGCCTCTGCATCTGTAATGTCGGACATGCTCGACAGTCATGTAGATTTGGATTTCCCCAACTCGAGAATTTCCCGATCCATGTGATTTTGTCCAACATGCGGTTTTTTTAACAGGCGCGCCATGTACGCATGTGGGCGACAACGTGCCAAAATCCCGCTCGCCCGGCCTCCAGGGAATACCGATGGGTTCGGTTCGAGGATGTGGCATGCTGAAAAAGAACCGCTAGCTAGTTTCAGGGTCGTGCCAATACCCAGAAAATTTGTAACTAAATCAAACCGATGGGAGATCCTGAGAAATCGATGTTTCGTAAAATGCACATTTTGACGGGGGCACTCCAACGCGGTAACGGAATTTATTGAGTATTCACAGAGCTAACCGATAAAATTCCGACGGCAATAAAACCGTTATGGAAAACTCTAATTGCGGATGTGAAAGATCATTGAAAGCCGAGCCATAGTCCCTCACCAACTCGATATAGTTTTGGCCGCGACATAGGGATGCAAAAAAAGTATTGATACTTTAAGATTTTTTTTCCCCCCAAGTCTCGAAGAATCGATTCAAAATTTTTAGAATCGGCCCGATTGTTTTCATTTTCAAGGAAATTTTTGGCAATTCCAACAACAACAATCGGAAAGGAGCAAGAAGTGAAAATACCTCAAGAACATTGTTTATTGCAATCTAATGACCAACAGTCACTCATCTAAATCAACTATTATCTCCCCAATCACATTACTTATGTTATACCAGTATGACTGCGGTAAAGACGTTGAAATTTGAAGAAGAAGACCCTGTCCATCGTCCATGGTGGGTAAAAAAATGTGAAAGAAGTTGTGTCCAAAAAATGTGAAAGATGTTGTTTCGAAGTTGAGCCCAAAGAGAATGAATAAGTTTGCTCTGTTCACCTTTAGTGAGTACCACCTCATCTGGGGGCACCAGGCAATGAACAAGCCGACAGATATGCGGATTGGATTAAGCAAAGGAGACGTTGGAAGTAGAACATGTTACGCGGATTGCTGCAAACAAGGAACGAGTGGGTATTGTACATTACTAGTATTGTACATTTTTGAGAAGTCTAATTTCTAGTAAAATTTACAATGCATTTAATGCACTCTGACTCGTTTTAAAATTCAAAGACGTATCCATTCTTGAAAATAAATCGATGTTTTCATGAAAGATTTATTTGTCAATCAATCATTTATCAATAATAAATTTTCCCATTCTAATAATACTCAGTTAAAAATTACAAAAAAGTATTTATTGTAAATGAATTTTCACAAGTGATAAGCGATAAATTTCAGATATGCATAAATAAATCTGTTCTCATTCTCATTTGAAAAGTTGATCAAAAATTCAATAATCGCTTTATCACCTGTGAAACAAATCGAGTAGAAATTCAAATCATGATTCAATTGAATAATAAACCCCAAAAAGCATTTTTTATGGTTATCAGATGCTTCAACCCGTGTATCTTCTACAAAGAGACTACATCACTAGGTTACTGATATCAAAAAATAACAGAACTCGAAAAACGCAAATCTTGGCCGCATTAATCATGCCATAAATCGGGAATGGTTTGACCTACAGACCTGGGAAGGGGCTCATTCGATTCCTCATGGAAAGTTCTACAAAACAAGTCCACATTTAGGCCGCCTTGATGTTTTTTAAGGTTTTTAGGGATTTTACAAAACTTTGACAACCCTAAATGGCACAATGAACTGGCACAGAATACTCATGGCAATAAAATTGATTAGTAATATCTACGGCGTAGCGACTTGATTAGTGCAAACGGAAAGGAAAAATTAAATTTTCGGAGTTTTTTTTTCGAGGAAGAAATGGTTTATTATTGAATAATAAACCAAAATCCTTGCATGAACTAAGAGTTCTCGAGTCAATAGGTTCTTCGATGGAAGAGTTTAAAGACGGAAATGTTGATTTTGTCTTAATTTCTGAGTAAAGTAATAGGAAGCCTATTCGATCATCGCCTGAAGTGATCAAAATGGATTGATACAGGGAAAAGAAAATTAATATAAATGGCTAAAGTCCAGAAACAGCATTATTATTAAATTATTGCCTACGCTAAAAGCCACTTAGCATTACAACAAAATAAGTGTTGTAGAATTCAAAGAAATTACCTGACTTTCCTTGGACCGCCGCTGCGCTACTCCTGAAAGAAACGAGAGAAATTGAGAATTGAAAACTCTACAGATGAATAAAAAACGCTGAACAGTGCGGATCCCAAATTAGTTTCATTAACCAGATCTGAAGAATGGCGCATCTCTATATATATGTTAATATAGAATTTATATGTCCCAGGGTAACTACAATTAATTTTACACCTGTTAATTTCGTGACACAACATTATTCGGCGGAGTAAGCATCTCATTAAACGCTTCAAAAAACAAGCGGGAATTTTCATTATACGGCAAAAGACGCAGAACTCACACGGAGGTTTATTGTTTATTTATCAGATGGCTGGCAGCTACGCAGATCACTGGGCTACAGGTGGTTAATGGAAAATTATTGAAATGAAACACCTATGCTTCACCAATTAATCTGTCTCTTTGGTAACCTAAACAGCATAATTTTCGGAAAATGAGGTTTCATGAAATTCATTAGCTCATTAACCTTCATAGTATACGTTCATTTATGTTTCCACTACAGTGATGTTGTCGTTCTTTTGTGAAGCCACGTAGGGTGAATGGATTTTGTAGGGGTTCCGGACTCATCGATTTAGAAACAAAATTTATCAATTAGAACAAAATTTTGAATAACGGAAAAAACTATTGTGTTTCCATTGTTTTAGACTTTATTTATCAGACGTATCATAGATCCTAAGAAATCGACGTTTAAGCAAATCCACGATGGGGTTGAAAAAGGATTATCTAGCCGATTACCCTCATAATCCTTAACTATTTCATTCAAACCGTACATCAAGCTCGGAGTTCCGCCTCTGTTAAACAATTTTAGTTATGAGTAGTTATCAGTTTTTACTATCAACCTACCTCAATTATTTAATCATAAACAGTGGTGATACAACTCATATGGCACCATCCACAAAGCCATGCCCAACTTCCTCCCGAGCTTAACGAAATCATGACGATGAATCATAAGAAATACGACTGAGAGGAAATTTATAGAAGACTGTCAAGGACTAACCAGCACAACAATTAATTAAACAACACTTAAAATCTTGTCGAAATCGGATTACAATTTAATAGTTTTGTTTTGGGGGTTAGAAATAATTGACCCAAACAGACTGGCATGTAGTGAACAGAAAGCTTCGTTTCTTTCAGGAAGGATGCAAAAAGGCTTTTTTCCAATCATGCCTTTATAATTTTTCCCAATAATGAACCATTTTTAAAACGCTCGACTATGAAATTATTCAAATTTTATTCATTTGGTTGCCACAAATTCTAAAGTTGTTGGGTTACGTTTAGAAGAATTTCAGACGTAGATTTTGAAAATGCTGCAAATTCACTGGGGTTTATTATTCATTTATTATTTTATTCATTTGGCTTGCATTCATGATTTGAATTTCTACTAAGCTTTGGAGTGTGCGTGTTTCACAGGTGATGGAGCGATTATGAATTTCAGGAGGCACACAAATATGATCAATTGATCAATCCAAATAGGTATTTTGGTTGAGAACAGATTTACGTGCTCTATGCATATCTCCTGAAATTCAATAATCGCTCTATCACCTGTGAAAGACGCACACTCCAAAGCTTAGTGGAAATTCAAATTATGAATGCAAGCCAAATGAATAAAATTGAATAATAAACCCCAGTGAAGGAATTTGCAGCGTTTCATGCATATCAGAAGCTTATTGGGAGTGGGTACCCCTGCTTAAAATCGGAGGATTTGTAATTTGAATTGAGGTGGGTCTGTGGGACTGACCAATCTGTACGACATGTGTGCTGAAACAGAGGAATTTACCAACCCAGATGTATCCCATACTGTGGTGCTTTGGTAAATTCTTGTCACACCCAAACCTATACTGCGTTTTAAAGCCAATTTAGAAACTTTCGGGTTAAGTCCTTGATGCCTCCGTGTACCTTTCTTCGCCATCGGACATTATTGCGCTCTAACGTGAATTTCTCGGAACTTCGATTTCTCAAGATCTATTGATCTTGGGAAGTAGTTGAGTGTATGTTAAGGGACTGTGTCCAATGCATCTTATTACAGTTGAATATTAACTATCGTACATGCATACAATACACTTGTTTGACATAGGTGAAAGATTGAAATCAGTGGACCGATTTTGATGTAACTCTTAAGGATTATCCGGCTTATCTCCCAGATGATCCCCCTTGCAATTATTGATTAATGCGGAATGGAAACATGAATGTGAATGCTTGGACAAATTTTAACTCGCCTAGTATATTGTTAGGATCGTATTAGCTGATAATAATAGCTATAGATAGCAAGTCCTTCAAAAATCGAATGAGTTCATCCTTTCGCTCTCCATAAGGGCTAAAACTTAACAGATAAAAGAGCACCAACATGATTGTGGATGTGAACGTGCTTGGACATAGTAAAAATCGTCCACTGTGGTTAGTATCAGCTGATATAATTGCTGTAGAATTTTGTTTCAGGAATTCCTTATGAAATCGAGTTTTTCAAGTCTTATGTACCATAATTGTGGATTAGTGTTTTATTGCTTCCGAGTCTACCAAGGTAGCGGAAGCATTGTTTTCACTTTCGGAATGTGAAAATTTTTTTGTCTCCAAAATCAAAAATTCCACTCGCATTTTGCGTTTTAGACCTTTCTGAACAATTTTGGTTCCGTGTCTGTCTGTGTGTCTGTCTGTCAGCAAATCCTTGTTACGGGCAAAACTACACGAAGTTATAGTCCGATTTTGAGGAAATTTTCAGGGATTGTGCGGGTTGGGGTGTAGATGGTCCCCTATGAGTTTCATGACCCCCGGATCAATAGTAGTCTCTGCGCATGCGCAAACGAAATCCTTGTTACGCGCATAACTCCGGGAGTTCTTGACCAATTTCGATGAAATTTTCAGGGATTGTTCGGTTTGATGTGTAGATGATCCTCGTGAGTAATAAAGAGAAAATAAAGTTTTAGCCTCGAGCTTGGATCGAACCATATTGAACCATCATTGAACGATGCATATATTTTATTTATGCATCATTGAACGATGCATGTATATAATAATTATTTATCACTTCAGTCATCTATCCATTCAGCGTCAATGTCAATTTTTATTATTAGGTCTATTTTATAGTTTGTTCAATAGTTGAACATGCCTACCTTTATCTTCTCAAGTTATGCTCCTGCATAACAATAAACTTGCCCTAATTCAATATTTACTTCGCCTAATTGAACGAAGTTCTTTAGTCAATAATAATTTTCAGTGATCTATACAGTCATGTTATGGATAAGAAGAAGGTATGTGCCACACCCACTTGGCAGACGTTTTTACTTGCGTAGGTAGGCGTCTTATTTTGCTTCGTTAAATGTCAGTTGTTCCAACATGTCAATATACCGTGTATTGTCTCATTAAAAATATTTAGATATCAGCTTTTCTTAAGTACTCAGGGACAAGTAAAGTATCAGTGTTTACGGAGTAACATTTATAACAAAGTCATCATAACGTCTTTAGGACGTCCTGAGGAAAATCAAAGCTCCGAAACCCACTGTTAAAATGAAGGAGCTTTGAACATGAAAAATATAAATATAGTTTATTTTAAAAATATCTAGAATACAATTAGAAGAAATGGAGAAGCGAGACGTACGCATAGTAACTACCCCAGATGCCGAATAAAAAATATATCAATTATTTGCGTAAAAAGTTAAGAGAATACGGAAAAAATCTTCGTGTAACTATCTGTAGCGTTTTTTCATTCAAGGTTAACGGGTGCTAGTTACATTTCAAACGGTTTCACTACTTACGAATCAACAGTTCGCACGCGCAAAAGTTAAATCCACTTAGTGTCATATTTTCAGATTTCAGTCGTCCGATCTAGCTCAAATTTTCAGGGTAGTCGGGGAATACCGGTTTAATGATTTTGTATCAATATTAACACGATATATTATTAGTACCTCATGCATCGAACCTTTGTGTCCTTGTAGCATTCTGAATTTCTATAGTTTTCATCCGATTTTGATGATATTTTTAGGGAATGTGCCGGTTAGGCTGTAAATAGTCAGCTATGATTTTCATTGCTAAAACATCAATACATCACTTTACGTACAAGCAAATGTGAAACACACCAAGAACCATTTTCTCAAGCTCTAGTGGTCTAACCTCGTCCACATTCGGAGGGTGGATGTGAAAAACCAATTTAACCCTCTCATATCAACGTCTATTCATTCGTGTCATTATCAAATTACCGACCCGCAATACGTGTCGATTCGCGTTTTGAAGGTTTTGATATCTGCTAGAAGAGGGCCCTTGGCATTTTCGTCCCTGAAATCGTTGTAACTAGCTTATTCATCTTTTAAGATCATTTAAAACGTTTCAAGATCTATATACTAAAGGTATCTAAAGAAAAAGCTATGAGCCACCATTTATATTGGAATAAGGCGAGTATTTAGTTGGAGTTTAGGCGTTACGCTTTGTAATCGTCCGTTACAAGCGACTTAACGCTTTAAAAGACTTCTTTTCCTTCTTGGCTCCGCGATTTTCTTACCACAGCTTGAGTTGATTTACTTCCACGCACATAATGAAGATCCCCGTTTCTGTAGATCAGTGTTTTGCCTCCGAATTTGAGCGGAAAGGCGGTTAATATCTTGTTCCTCTCGGACGATTGCAAAGCTTATTGGTGAAAATTATTTACCAAAACTTGTAAAAAGCTTGGCACAAATTTTTTAATCCTGAGAAATTCTTGAAGAAATTTAGTTCTTTATTAATTTAGCTTCTTAACATCCGATCTTACCTCTGAACTGGTCAAGTTTCATTCATAAAAGTAGGTACTGAAACGTGTTTATTTTCCTGGTACCGACCTAACGGGTACCTATTCAATTACGAAAAACCCCGGTAACTAGTTTTTTGGAACGTAAGTCGACCGACAGACTAAATTGCCAAACATTTGCAGTTCATTTAACCAAAAGATAAACGGCTGATATTCTGATCCAGGGTCTACTAACCGCCAATAATGAAGAATTTTGGTTGACTGACGGTGTAGTGAGGTGCATTTTTCATTTCGCTAACTGACGGGTTAAAATTTGACCGAAGTTGGCATCTATTCAACTGGGGAATTTAGGCTGGTTTTTTACAAAATTTCCTGTTGGCCGTCAAGAACGGTTCACTAGACCGATTGACGTTGTTGGTGGGATACATTTTCAAAATTAATGCAATTTGAATTTCGATTGAACGGAATTTAATCAACATATGACTGATTTCTTTGTAAACAAAAAGCTTAAAAATTATTGAGTTCCAGGTTCGAATTTAATTTTTTTTTTCCTCGTTTAACCGAAAGATGTGTGGCAGAATGGAGAATCGCTTCTCTTGCATCGCCCAGAGGATCATCAACTCCTCACATACTTAAGGATTTTTCCCAAGATTTTATTAGAAATTTCTCTGCATTCTATGGATTGCTTTCCCCGTAAAACGCGAGGTAAAAAAACAACTCATTATTATTCAAATTTACCAAACTATTCCAGTCGATTCTGCGACGCAGGAGGGGGATTCATCCGTATAAATTAAGAAACAATTCCGCACACCTGTACCGTCAATATCTCTAGTATAGTTTACTGGTAATGTTGAAAAGACAAAACCAGCTATACAACTTTCGGGTAAAAGAAGTACAAAATTTAAAAAAACTGGAAACCGCTGGTTTGCACCAAGTTGAACCAATATTCCATTAGTGATGGAGACCCTTAGACAATAACCCAGTCGTTTATCTTTCAGTTAAATGAACTGCTGGCATTTGGCTATTTCAATTAAAAATATCCTTCTAATGCCTAGGATTTGTGGCGCGACTGGCGGTTGATGTACTCTTCAGGGCAGTCTTTTATTTTCAAGTAGATTCTTAGCTACATACCTAGTAAGTCTTCCGGTTAAAAATGTCGCCAGGCACTTAATGCATATTTGTACAGTTGAGGTAGTACTGCAATGCTTACTAATTCATTTTATGTAAAGCAGAAGCAATTGATACCACAATTTTCAACAATTATTAAGTCGCACCTATACAGTTTCTATTGGCTAAGGAACGAAATCTGAGTCGCGATTCAAAAATCACAATAGCTCACCTGCTTCTTTTCGGAGGGTGGCGATGGTTAGGACTGACGCCCTGGCGATCGTACTCGCTGTACGAACAAGGTGACTTCGGTATCTCGACCTTGTCCACCGTGGGCCCCACTCTCGTTCTCTTGGGGGAACCCGTGATGTCTTCAGGAGCCGGGAGGATTCGTCCGCGTGCGTCATCCCAAAGCCCTGGCCGCTGCTCTTGACCGGTGACCGTCAATGAGCAGAATACGATGTGTTGGGCCCCTACGCCCAATGCCCCAGTTGTGCAGCGTGACCGCACGCACGGACTTCTTCTTACAACTCAAGTGTAAGTCAATTTGGCCACTTTTTGGGGTGATAATGTGTTTCACCTTCATATACATGTTTTCTAATCCACCTGCTTCAGAAGAATTCCGAATGGAGCTCCTTTGGGGCATTTAAGATACAATTACAGTCATTTTATGTGGAGACACCCTAACCAGATGAATGACCCTTGCGGCTAATTCCTTTCTTCTCTACGGTGTTGAAATATAAATGAAGCTCTTTTTAAGACATATTCAATACAATATCAAAACATGAGTTCACCGAACTTGATGTGACTAGTGAAGTACATGGTATATCTACTACAAAAACGCTGCAAATTCTTTCACTGGGGTTTATTATTCAATTTTCTTGCGTTCATGATTTGAATTTCCACTAAGCTTTGGAGTGTGCGTGTTTCACAAGCGATAGAGCGATTATTGAATTTCAGGAGATATGCATAGAGCACGTAAATCTGCTCTCAACCAAAAAACCTATTTGGATTGATCAGTTGATCATATTTGTGTGCCTCCTGAAATTCAATAATCGCTCTATCACTTGTGAAACACGCACACTCCAAAGCTTAGTAGAAATTCAAATCATGAACGCAAGCCAATTTAATAATAAACCCCAGTAAAAGAATTTGCAACGTTTCATGCATATCAGAATGCTTCAACCCGTGTATCGGCTACAAAGCCTTTTAGGAGTTCACTCCAGTATCCACATTACTACATCACTACATCACAAGGTTACTGATATCAAAACAAAAACAATAATAAACCAAAATAACTCAAATGTTGGCACCATAAATCGGGCCATACATCGGGAATGGTTTGACCTACGGACCTGGGGAGGGGCTTATTCGATTCCTCGTGGAAAGTTCTTCAAAAAGAGTTCAAATTTAGGCCGCCTTGACTTTTTTTGAGGTTTTTAGGGATTTTACAGAACTTTGACAACCCTTAAAGTGAGAGAGCTGGCTAAATTGGTGAGAGTCGTCGGACCAACATGGATTTTTCCCTGAAAATTCAGCTTTTTTGCTTCAGCCGTTTGGGAGAAATCGTGCGTACGGCGTACGGCGGACGGACGGAAAAATTTTATTGCAGATTCGGATTCTACACCCTTTGAAACGTAAACAACATTTTCAGGGGGGGCTAGAATTTTTTTCAAGAGCGATTACAATGGTTTATTATTGAATAATAAACCAAAATAATGAAACTTTATGTAATGTTTTACTCATCTTAAAACGTAAGACAATAAATTTTTATTGGGAGTAGATAACTTTTTTTTTTTGGTCAATTACAAAGGTTTATTATTAAAATAATCAATCAAAATGCGTAATTTGGTGGTTTTTCATTTTTTCGGGTTTTGTTCGAGCGCTCTGACGTTTAAGCCGCGGTCAGACTAGGCTGTTTAGCAGCCTCTGCTAACCAGCCGCTGATAAATATCGCCATCAGCCATCGGATCTGAAGGGTTCACGTTAAAGGCAAGTAGCTGCTAGTACAGTTGCTATTGATGACTTGAAAACATTGTGTAGTGTGTTGTGTGCACCATGTCATCGATTGGTGTGATTCGTGAAGTTCTGAGACGTGTGTTAAATATTGGAGTTGAAGAGTTGTGTGAAATGATGCTGAACGGAAGAAAAGGCGATGGTGGGTTAGGTCCTGGATATTAAGAAGAAACGATCTGGGGGCATCAGCAAGACTTTTTGAGGAACTATCTTATCGTCTTATAGAAACATTTTAAGAATGTCAGTTCCTAAATTTAAAGAGCTGTTAGAGTTAGTCACCCCAATTATTCAGAAAAAAATACACCGAATCGCATCGAGCTATTCCAAGTAAAACAAAACTAGAAATAACTTTACGTTATTTGCACGTGCTTGCAAACGAGACACGTGTTCATTCACCAGCCGCTTATGAGCTACTAGGGGTTGACATTGGCTGGCTGGAACCAGCGAGCAGATCACATGAATGCCGGCCGATAGGCAGCTCTGAAAAGTTGAACATGTTCAACTTCCGATTTTGGCTAGTAAACACTAGCGGCTGGTTGAGGGTCAGACTAGGCCGCTTGATGCCAATATTACCAGCGGCCGGTTAGCTGCCGCTGGTTAGTAGCGGTTGCTAAACAGCCTAGTCTGACCGCGGCTTTAAGGGGTTATTTATACAAAAACGCTGCAAATTCTTTCACTGGGGTTTATTATTCAATTGGCTTGGGTTCATGATTTGAATTTCTACTAAGCTTTGGAGTGTGCGTGTTTCACAGGTGATAGAGTGATTATTGAATTTCAGGAGGCACACAAATATGATCAACTGAACAATCCAAATAGGTTTTTTGGTTGAGAACCGATTTACGTCCTCTATTCATATCTCCTGAAATTCAATAATCGCTCTATCACCTGTGAAACACGCACACTCCAAAGCTTAGTTGACATTCAAATCATGAATGCAAGCCAAATTAATAAAATTGAATAATAAACCCCAGTGTAAGAATTTGCAGCGTTTTGGATCAATATTTAAGACACCACTTTGATTTCGGACCACCCTCTCTCTATTTGTTGTTTTTTATAAGTACAAGTTTCATTCTCTTAGGTACAGTAGTTCCGGGGTAGAGCTCTTGATTGCTGGATTTTTAAATTCAATTTTTGTATTCTACGCATCTTGAGACGAATACCAACCAATTTTAAGTGAGTTAACAACCACTAATTTTCAAAACGTTGCTTGACATTTTTAAATCTGGCTTAGTTTTTGAGTTATGTCAGATAAGTAAAGATTTTGGTTTATTATTCAATAATAAACCATTGTAATTGCTCTTGAAAAAAACATTTCTAACCCCCCTGAAAATTTCATGGTTTCCGTTTCAAAGGGTGTAGAATCCAAATGTGCAATAAAAATTGTTCCGTCCGTCCGCCGTACACCGTACGCACGATTTCTCCCAAACGGCTGAAGCAAAAAACTCTGACATTTTCAGGAAAAATCCATACTGGTCCGACAGCACCCCAATTCTTGAGCCAGCTCTCTCACTTAATTTAAAGTGCCCTTTAAGGGTTATCAAAGTTTTGTAAAATCCCTAAAAACCTCAAAAAAAGTCGAAGCGGCCTGAATTTGGACTCTTTTTGAAGAACTTTCCATGAGGAATCGAATGAGCCTCTCCCCAGGTCTGTAGCTCAAACCATTCCCGATGTATGGCCCGATTTATGCTGCCAACATTTGCGGTTTTTTGGTTTATTTTTATTTTTTTTTTTTTTTTTATTTTTTTTTTATTTTTTTTTTTTTTTTTTTTATTTATTTTTTTTTTTCATCGCAGTAACCTAGTGATGCAGTGAATATGGATACTGGAGTGAACTCCTAAAAGGATTGTAGCCGATACAAGGGGTGGAAGCATTCTGATATGCATGAAACGCTGCAAATTCTTTCACTGGGGTTTATTATTCAATTTTATTCATTTGGCTTGCATTCATGATTTTGAATGTCAACTAAGCTTTGGAGTGTGCGTGTTTCACAGGTGATAGAGCGATTATTGAATTTCAGGAGATATGCATAGAGCACGTAAATCGGTTCTCAACCAAATACCTATTTGGATTGATCAGTTGATCATATTAGTGTGCCTCCTGAAATTTAGCATTTTCTCCCAAATAGAGAGAACGTACGCATGTTTTTATTGTGGGGGGGTTATTAATTTTCAATAAAAAAACGCTGCAAATTCTTTCACTGGGGTTTATTATTCAATTGGCTTGCGTTCATGATTTGAATTTCTACTAAGCTTTGGATGTGCGTGTTTCACAGGTGAGCGATTATTGAATTTCATGAGGCACACAAATATGATCAACTGATCAATCCAAAGAGGTATTTTGGTTGAGAACCGATTTACGTGCTCTATGCATATCTCCTTAAATTCAATAATCGCTCTATCACCTGTGAAACACGCACACTCCAAAGCCTAGTAGAAATTCAAATCATGAACGCAAGCCAATTGAATAATAATTCCCAGTGAAAGAATTTGCAGCATTTTTTCTTATTTTGGCTTCAACTCACTAAAATGAATATAACTCTCTTAATTGTTCTATCTGGTCACATAAGGTCGCAGTACGTATATATAGAGGTCAAGAAAAACAAAGTTTTTACAAGGAATGTTGTCCATTTCCACAAAATTAATGAGTTAAACGTTAACTCAATTTCAAGGGTTAGGTCATCATCAGTAACATAACAACGCTTCTAGGGATCAGTGGTTATATAATGACAGACGAATGGGAACTTCGCCAAGAGGTGTGAGGGAACATCCAATCATGTAGTTTCCGAGTAAAAGAAGATACAATTCTATTGGCCAGGAAGGTGAAAGTGGAAGTTGAACAATATCGTGGAAAGTAGGTAAAAGTAACACCACAAACCTAAGAAAATGAAAAGTCAAAGCTATTTCAGAAAAGAACCTATTAATGGGGGAATCTATCTAGAAATAGAATTATTCGAACATTCACCAACTCTATCGCTTTCAATTATTTCAATTTTTTCGAGGACATTCAGGAGACCTCCTTTTGGACAGAAGTGAAAGGATTCTACTAATCGTTTAAATTTTAAATCAAATCTGAAATTTTGAGGGAATTCTAAGAGATGATGGGAAATTTCTGACTCTTCCTTCATGTTCTCTCTCTAATCTCCGAACTCTTCTTGCTGTTATTTTATTCTTTCCCTGAATTTTCTACCTGTCTGCCCACAACAATTAATTCTGGTGTTTCAAGTGCCAATATTCTTGCTCTGGTCAAGGCCAGTGGGCTCAGTGTTGACTCTCTCAGCCAGTCTCTCATTTCTGCACTGCCAACACCTACTCCCCTTTAGGGGCTCTAGCTGAGAGGTTGCTTGCACTATTGCTGAATCGACATCAAAACCCAGTGCTTTTGCTGAATTCGCTGCTGCTGTCAATGATTCAATGGATATTTAAGAACAAAAACGGTGTTCAGAATCTCCCTTTTCCTGCTAGTGGGTGGAGTGGGCTTCAGAACGTCATGATGGTTGACAAGTAGATAGCGGAGTAGAAAGAGTTAGCACCATATGCTGAGAGACCAAAGTAGAAATAAAGGTATCATGGCCATCAAGCCCAATGGCCCTGCCATAATCCTGGATGTCCAGGTTGTCAGTGGTAGCATAGACATGGAGCAGACCTGGCGATCTGAAATAAGTATGTATGAAAGGAATGACCTGTGGCAATCAGTATCTAAAGGAGTGGCAGTTAACAACATCAAGGTTATGGCCACAACTGTGTTATTAGGAGGAGTGCCTAGTTGGACATGTGCCACAGAGTTACTCGAGTATGGAATCTCAACAGGATTGCTTTGTGGTATCACCTCCCATATCCTTCAGGACCCTTTCATAAATTAGTGATAATTTTATAGGGCACTTTCTTTTTTTCTCCACCATCATTTTCTTCCTCACAAATCCCAAGGACTGGCATTGAGGAAGCCTGGGAAGTTTTTTAAATTGAATTGTGAGCTTCCTGCAAATTTTATGAAAAGGAGCATATGTTTATTTTTTTATGTTTTCAATTCTTAAAATGCTTAATCAATTTTCATGTTAATGTTTTGTTTGGTTCCGATTTTACTCTAGTTGCTCAAAGAACCTTGGAAATTTGGATTTCATAATGGAAGAGAAGAATTGGAGGGGTGATGCCAAAAAGTGTCCATTATTTTGTTCTTCAACTTGCACTTTGGTTGCTTCTATTACATCCTTGCAACAGTGGTGGTGCAATAACCGAAGAATAATAAATCCAGTGCATACATTTATCAATTTATATGCATTTTGTTAGGTGGTACCAATTATGAACCAACTCAATAGATTGATAGAACGTCACAAACTAGATCGATCAAAAAGGTAGGTTCTGAACTGTGCAATTTATACATTCCCATGAAAGTAGTCAGTTTCTCGACTCTTCTGAGCTAAGTCACCCCCCCCCCCTCTTTTAAGCCAATTCTACCCCCCTCTCGGCCATCCCTTCTTCCATTATGAGGTATGGATATTTGTTTCAGCATACCGGCATTCCCCTTCATTCCAATAGACATTTCTAAGAAAGTTGGGACGGGTAGAACAGAGAAACAGCCTCAAAGGGAACAGAAGAAGTTCGTCTGAATCGATTTCACTGTTGGAAATTAGAAAGTCTTGCCGTTTAACGTCGCTTGCTCCTCTGTTAAGTATCTTAGTTACTCTGCGGTAGGTGCTTCATTAAATTCACCAGAATGTTCATCCATTGAAGCAGAGAAATACTACAACTCAGGTACCTCACCCTTGTGTGCCTGTCGCTGTCGAGCCCAAGGCAACTAACAGTGAACGACCACCACCACCTTTTTCTGTGTTTTGATGGTTTTCATTATCATTCTTTTTTGTTGTTGATCTCTTATGTGATGTTGGTTACGTAGATTGATAGATACATTTCGGAAGAAAATAGGAACTCTCCATAATTGGAAAACTTTCAATTCTACCTAACTCCTCTTCTCCGAAGGAGTAGGTAGATAGCTTACACGAAGGTGAGATGGTCGATAACAGGAGTATTATTCCCATGGAAATCTTTCGAACTGACGAGTTCTATGTGTTGATGAACAGTGAATCTAGTTTATGGTGCAACAGAAGAACTGGCGAAATCGAAGCTAAGCCAGGTAAGCTCTCAGTTGTCAATTCAGAATCGATCACATCGTGACATTGAACTGAACAGAATTTTGATAGTATTCCCAATAATTATACAGCTCTTCCTTTATGTCAACACCAATCTACCTTGGAACTACATAATCTACTCAATACTTATACAGTTTGTGGTAATCATTCACTCGTATTAGGTTGTGCTTGTTCTTCCAGCCCAGTTCATTCATTTTGCAATTCCTACTACCCTAGCTGCTCCAAAAAGCTAACAACAAACAGAGAACCCATGGAAGTTTAATTGAGCGCAGAAAGAAATCTCAGGCATACTACTGCCTCCTATTTCCCCGATGTGCCATGTGTAAAAAGTTGGTTTCTGCGGTTGGTCCATGGTACTGAATTTGTTGCTCTACTCAACAAGTAGCAACATACGCAAATCTGCATATATATTGCCAATCAAGGTTTCTGATGGAAGCCGTTTCAATTATGATATGATGTTCCAGGGCGTCATTTCTAGATTTTTAGAATCTGTCACAATTACGCAAAACAGTGTTGAGATGTGTGCTCTCCACATTCGCATGTTGGGGCGGTACCTTAGTCATTATCAAAGAGTCCTCTTGAAGATGAGTGGCATGAGGGGGTCCCCAATCGTTTGTCTCATTCAGGTTTAGGTTCTGATGAGATTTCAGCTATTTTTATCGTGGCTAATTCCCCATCTCACTCTCTAACAGCTGACCCCTTTTCCTCAAAATTCTGTCACACCATGCACGGATTCCTTGTAATGTTCAGGGCTAGGGCTGGCCCATATTATTCCCTAATTACCCCAGCCTGTCAGAGCAACTAACTTCCTTATTTTTTATGTTTATCTCATTATCCAATACCTGGTAAACAGTGGCGAAGCCTGTGGTCATCTCTGGATTCGTCGATGACCAGACGATCTAATAAATTTAAATAATTAGATATTAGTTATGTTAAATATAGAATTTCCTTATAAAAAAGATCATGCTCGCAGTTGGTGCAATTACTGTGCAATTGTCTGGAAGCGCCGTCGTTCTGCGTATCTCATACACCCACCCGCACCAACTGCAGTGGGTCCCCTCCTCTTCTCCCTCCAAAACATCTACCAATCAAATCGCTTTAAGGCTCGTGATCAAACACGCAACTTCGAGCTCGTGCGGTAACCTTTGGAAGCTCTTGTAACTTCTCGGTGGCGTCCGTGGAATCTCGATTCAAAGACACGACAGGGTTACCTTAGCAAGCGATTTTCAACCTTAAGGCGGGGTTTGTAGATGTCAAAGTGGTTCGTGGTGCGTTTGTATTATTTATAAGAACCAATTATCTATTTTTTGACAGTAAAAATACGAGAACTTGATGAGAGAGATGAATAGATTTTTAATGTAATTCCGAAGGATGAGTTTGTAATTATGAGATAGGTCATTGTTTTTAAAAAGTAGCTGCATGAAGTTGAGTATCCTATTCCCCAGATTTGAATATAGTTGTGATAAAAAAATTCTAAAAAAGGGCCTAAAGTAGCATTCTTTATTATTCGTATAGTAGAGTGGTATAATGCTTGTCACAAAATTAGAAGCAATGATTTTACTATTTCCAGGCTGGGAACTTGCGAACTCAGGAGATCCAGAATGTCTAGGAATATTCTATGGGCTCATCGGAAAAGTAGATTTCCAAGGTGAAGGTGAGGCGAGGCTGCTTCTTGTCAAAGAGACCGATCCAGTTGGAGCGCTTCCAGATGGGAGGGAAGTTGTCAAAGTCCGATCCGTCGCCTTTCTCCACATATGTGGTCCTGATGTCACTAACGCTGAACTTGGGTTGCGAGCCTGCAAGAAACATAAAGGAGGAAATCTGAACGTCTTCGACTTACCCCAAAGGGCGACTCTCGCTAAGACTTGGGGCTCCATTAAATCAGCCACGAGTTCATTGAAGAACACAACTCAACATGCTGCTGCAATGGCTACTTATCAAGTAAGTTTAGTTATAGGTCACTTATTTATTTTGGAAACTTCTGTACCAATGTTACTGCCTATTATTTGTCTAATGTATGCCGAACAAAGAAGCCGGATATCCTGCAAAGTGAATTGTCTGCCATAATCCTGGAGTCCAGTGAAGTCAGTGGCAGCATGGACATGGAGCAGAACCTGGAGGGCTAAGATAAGTAAGTATGATAGAAATGACTGCGGCAAGTGATATCTGAGGAGTGGCTCCTGACAACATCAAGGTTCATGGCTGCCCAACCGTGTCAACCTGGGCTCGGGGTGTGATTCCTTTAGAAAAGTTCCACGGAGTTACTTGAGCTGGGCATTCATGAGGAGTGACTTCGTGGTATCACCACCTTGTTCGTCATCTGGGGCTCTTACCTGAACTGGTGGTCTTTTTATAGGGGCACTTCCTTTCATCCCTCTCGTCCTCCTCCATCATCCACAACTTCCCAATCCCAAGGGCCGGCGTCGGGTAAACCTGGGCAGTCCTCCCACATTTTTTTATTAGTTTTTCGTTTTTTTCCCACTATTTTGTCTTTGGCTGCCCCCTCCGTCTTTGAGGGGAAATTATTCAGGTGAAAAAAAAACCAAAGTCTTATGTATTAACAACAGATACCTGCAATAATTGAAGACGTAGCTGGAAGAAGGGGTTATGGCGTGTGAGAGTGATGGAATGGTATAGTTGCCCCTTCCGAGCAGGTGGATGCATTATAACGCTCCGCCACGCTCAAAAGATGAGCCAGACGCTTGGTAACGTCTGATTCATCTCCGAAGGCGTCGAAATCTAAAATCGGGAAGGGGCCAACTAGCCATATCCCCTTTTTCCAAAGATCGCATTTTTGGATTCCTTGACACTTGAATTGGCAGCCCTGAAAATGTCATCCAAACATCTTGCTCCATTATGTTAGTAGGGTTGTTTTTAACCTGCTCGTTAACTCCTTCTTCCAGAGAACGCTACTTTCACGTGTGATTTTTCTCCTTTTTCTCTAGTCACGGTTTTAGAAGGTGAAATATTGTTGTTTTGAGAAGTTCGAGTTATTTTTTTTGCAAGAGTTTACCTATAGTTTTTTTACAGTTTTTCAAAGTTTTTCAATATATGAAGTTTTGAGAGTTTAAATGACCAGTTTTTTTCCGTCCTATGTTCAAGAATATGAATAATATCTGTAGCAAAAATAGTGAATCAGTATCATCTATAGGGGCTTCATTAGTTACAAAAATTTGTGAAAAGATGTCCTATGGAAGAAAGGGGTAAGAAAACTGCGTTCTCTGGAAAAAGGGGTTATAGCATGTTTTCGAATTTCCCCAATCTAGACGAAACTATGAAGCTTATTGATATACAACCTTCTTTTCTTTCTTCAGGAATAGTCTTTCAAGTCAAATTAAATGTGGATATTGTGAAGGGTAGCCAGCCGCATACAGTGCAGCATTAGAAAAACTTTGGTCGATATCTCGAAACACTGTTTTGGATTGTAACCCCTTCTTCCAGCTAAGTCCTCAATTAATTGTATCAATTGGAGATACAAATCCAGCTTCTATTAACTTGTTACTTGTAACTTGTTACCGACTTCCCCAGTTTGCATTAAATATTTGGTTTTTAACGTAATCGGTTTGTAATGTTTGAAACGCATTGTTATTTATCATTTTTATTAATAATTTTTATAAATAATTTCATTTGATACTTCGCATTAAAATTCGTTCAGTTGTATGTGACTTGTTACTTATAACTTAATCGTTATTGTCACATTTGTGAGATGCCATTTCAACATATTAGACCTTGCCTGGATGTTTAAATGACGAGGGGTTTTCGGAACTCCATTCTTCTTGAACGTAGAGCATTATGGAAAGCAACACGACTTTCAGGGCCCTTTTGGGAGGGATGGAGTGGGTTTAGGAAGAAAACAACTTCACCATAGATTCAAAACCTTTGATTTAATTAAAATCGATTGTTAATTTGAATATAACGAAAATTGCACAAATTGGCTCTTGGAACCAGATGTATCATATATTTTCTTTCCCAAGGTGAAGAGCGGTTTGAAGAAAGAGATCAAAGACAAGGAGAAATTTGAGAAGAGGATTCTTGATGAGCTATCCAGAATATTCACGGACACGGACTCGTTTTATTTCTGTGTTGGACCCCCTGGCAGCAGACAATGTGATCTTACTAACTGTCTTCAAAGACAGTGTTCTGATGCCCCTATTGATGATAGGTTTTTTTGGAACAAGTACATGCTGAAAGATATTCTCGAAATGAATGTGAGTATAATCTTGATAATCTGTTAACTAACTAGTCCTATAACTTGAACTAAATACTCTCTGCAACTACCGTCTGGAGGACGCATGTCAACCAACAAACTTCAAAGGCCAATATTGAAGGACATGTCCACAGTAAACGTGTGTTCCTACCCGTACACCTGAAGCAGTGATTGGAGATACCCCTAACTCGAAAATTCGAGGCTAAATGGGTCATTCCTTTCAAATATTACCCCTTAAACATCAAATATTTACCCCTGTTATGCCCATTGCGAAACCCCCACCCCTCACCCATGTGCCTCATTAAAAGATGGAATGCGGTGGATATATAGTCCCTGTCCCTGTTTATTTATCAAAATTTTACTCCTAGACTGTTCAATTTGCAGCATTTCTTTTATCAAATTTCTATCCGAGGATATCCTTCAATAAATGTCACCATTGATCAGTCCATTTCTGTAACACTTGGCCGCCCCTCACAATGCTAAAACTTGTTGTTACCCCTATATTCCTTTCACTTCATCTTCTTAGCTACAATCCCCTTTCCATTTTTTTGCTTGTATCACTCAGCCCTTCCCTTTCAAGCTAGACGAATGGTATTCAAGGGATGATATCTATTGTATGTTCAATTATTGTTTGTTGAAGATGATGACCTAATCGTCGAAATCCATACAATTTCGTAAATAATTTATTCCATGGGGAAAGACAACTTTTTTTCTTTTTTTGTTACTTCCATTTTCTTCTTTGGAAACAGTGGTGGTACTGTGGGTACTTGAGTAGTTTTTGTATCTTGGTGAAAATTGAAGTCTTGTTCTCAAACTTCAATGTAAGATGGAAAGAAAGGTTATACAAACGGCAATTGTATGTACTTATTTACTTCAAGTGCTTGATAGGGATATCTCGTTTTTATAAACAACTCTTAACTAATAAAGGAAAACATTTTAGTATTGTGGTTACTAAGTTCTAACACTCTGTGTTTATTGAACATCAGGACTTTTCAAATCCAGTTCATTAGTACGATTGTAAAGATTAAACCCCTTTAATATGCAGAACCTCGTTTCGAACACGACTAATACATTTCCATGTCTTGTTTATAAATTGACATTCCTTGTTCTTTACAGAATGATCTTGCCAAAGCTTGGGTGCTTCCAATTATTCAAGGTTATGTCCAAATCGAACATTGTAACCTAGAAGTAGATCCTCTCGCATTTGGTAGTCAGCGGACAGAGGTGAGAGTTAAACTATTTTTAATCATAGTTTTTGTTGGTGTATTGTTTAGCTTATTTTTTCATAGAAGAATGGGGGACACAGAAAGTTTTATTAAACTCACACACAACCTGAAATTTGTTAACTGTCACAGGATTGTTTTTTAGGTTAGTGGTGTAATATTTCTAGGTTATTCAGGTGTGAAACAATTTGAGGTCAGAAGATAACCTGACGTAGTCAGAGATACCTATAATTCCTTCCCTGAAATGGTTTTTTTTTTCGTGCTGAAGGGGAAACAATTTCATCGTACGGGTGTTGTTTCGCGCATGGGTTGCCATACACTTCGTTCTATGCTCAGTGGTAGGGGCACTTATTAACACTTTGATTTTTCTTCTTCTTCCTCTCATAAAGGTTTACTTCTTATCGTAAAGGTGTTATCAGTGTTTTTCTGACCGCTAAAGCAGGGTTCATATCCATCCGGATCGTTTGGAAATACGGATAGGGGAAGCTAGTAAAAAGCAGTGGAGGGGATGGAGGGGAATCGGCCGAGCACACGCCAACAACTCGTTTCCCGCGCTTCCTCCAACAGCTGTTTCCGTTCCTGATGCCATTCCGTATGCGCAGTAGTGAACTGCGCCATCCGGAAAGAAAAATATTTGAAAAATCTGATGCGTACAGTTTGCTCCATGGGGCTCTGATGGGAATAGTTTGTCCGGAAAAAATATTCCCTCTCCCCAGTTGGTGTCCAACCAATCATCTGCTCATAATCACTTTCTGGATAGCTTGCCGGATGGATGTGAATCCAGCTTAAGTCCTTTTCTTTGAGAGTTTGCAAAATCTGCCCACAAACGTTCGAGTTCGTGACATATCCTGTGTAAATGGCATGTCGTTAAGAACGAACGCTTGGTGGTACCTACTACTTATTCAGAGGTTTTCGGAGTAGGTATATTGTAGTAGGAGGTAGGTTTATTGCATTTTGTTTTCATGCAGTTTGGAGAGGCAAGACTGCTCTGGTGTTTGCAATTAGCTACCCTAGTAATGTGTCTAGTTGTACTTAACGACACTGAAATTTTGTGAATTCTACATTTGTGGGGCAGAAGAAGGTTTCCGTTGCAAGCGTGATTATTAGGCCGAGCCTCTTCAGTACCACCACCA
Source organism: Creontiades dilutus (assembly GCA_031894815.1). NCBI lineage: Eukaryota > Metazoa > Arthropoda > Insecta > Hemiptera > Miridae > Creontiades > Creontiades dilutus. Next base: position 219,978 of record JAVIWC010001126.1, on the reverse strand, counting down.
CACATTTTTCCCCAACCCTCCTGTCATTTTGCTTCAACTTTGTCGTAACATAAAAAAAGCTTCAAGTAATGCCTTTTCTCGGTGTCAATACCCACGTCATGTTCACTAATCTCAAGTTGTCAAACTCTAATTTTAGATGTAGTTACCTCTTATTCCATTGACACTACAGTCACACATATACTATTGTTAGCATTGGTTTCCCTAACGCCATTAACCACTTATATTGGAAGCTCACGGTACATTTTCGTTATAACGGATAATTTATCACTTATTAAAAAATTTCCCATCTTAAATACTGTTGTGAGTTGATAAACACTACCTATGCAAAACTACATTTAGTATTTATAAAAATTATAAGCTGTGCCTAAGTATAATCGAAACTTGTTTCAGTTCATCACTGTCGGAATAATAAGTCGTAGGAGCCGGTACAGAGCTGGCACTAGGTATAAAAGAAGAGGATTGGATGAAGACGGAAAATGTGCGAATTATGTAGAAACTGAGCAATTTCTCGCAACAGCTGATCACCATATTTCATTCATTATGGTTAGAGGATCTGTTCCCCTGTTTTGGTCGCAACCAGGCTTCAAGTACAGACCTCCACCTCATATCGACAAAGGTAGCCTTTTCGATTATTGTTGTCATCGTTTCTTAATTTGTTTAAACTATTTGGGAAGAAGAAATTGTCAGCTTATATGGCACAGCTTACTACTGACAAGTCACATAGACAGTAAACGAAGAACTGATTTTAAAGTGATCCTTATTGAAAAGCTTTAGTGTCAGTTCCATGTATGAACTAAAATAACAGGCATAGTTTTTTGTCACCGAGTTTTAGAATTGTGTTTTAGTTTTGAAGTGTGTAACCACATAACTAATGTGTGTTTTGTGTAGTGTGTATATTACATAAACTTTCTGAACTGTGAAAATATTTTAGTCGTGGGTTCGTATAATTTTGTTTACAGGCGAAGCAGAAACGAGGTTGGCGTTTGAAAAACACATGAAAGAAGAGTTGGAATTGTATGGACCTGTGTGCATTGTTAATTTGGTGGAACAGACTGGCAAAGAAAAGATAATATGGGATGGATTTACAGAACAAGTGATGAATTTTGATTCGCCCTTAGTAACCTATTCGACGTTTGATTTCCACGAGCATTGGTACGTTGAAGTGGAAATTTGTCATACTCTAGAAGTTTAAGATGGAAATACGTTGAATATCACCTGGAGGTTTTCTATTACTTTCGACAGAAGATCAGAGGGCTACCTCGATTAATTTTATTGTAAGTGCTCTTGAAAAGAAAATGCTAACCTCCCCTGAAAATTTCATGGTTTACGTTTCAAAGGGTGTAGAACCGAATCTGCAATAAAAAATTTTCCGTCCGTCCGCCGTACGCACAATCATAGCATGGTTTGGGGGGTCAATTTTAAGTGCAGAAAATGGTATTATTTTCGATGGTGGATCTCCACTGATCTAAAACATATCCCTTTCGATTTCCCGCCCAAAATTACTGGGAAATGACACCCCGCTTGCCTGCAGTCAGTAAAACCTCGGAAAACCACGTTTTTGACGAGTTTTGAGTCCGTAGCATCAGCGTGTGAGGCGATCCAGTTGGTCCACGAGTTAAGACCAACTACAACCCTCTTTGGAGTCTATGTGAACGCATGGTTTACATCTATTCTAAGGACCGCAGGGTGAACGGAGGACGGACAAAGCAGATTTGGAATTTACGTACCTTGAAACGTGAAATGGCCCAGGTTGGGGGGTTGGGATTAATGAACAAAAAGGCACAATCAGAAACTATGTTTTGCTGAAACCTATCGAGTGTATCGTCTGAGTCTTACTCATCTTTAAAGGGTCAAGACATCTTGTGTTACATTTATGTTAATTTCAGAACCTGTTTGGAATTATGAGGTCTTGTCTAAGCCCGTCTTCTGCCAAAGAAGCTACCTCCTCCTCCCGCTTTTAATGTTAATTCTAGATAATTTCATAATCATATTAATTAATATGAAACTTCCTTTATTTCTAGTCGTGGAATGAAATTTGAAAACGTTTCTTATCTCATTGCTCGACTTGAAGACCCACTTCAAGAAATGGGATTTTGTTGGAAAGATGATCAAGGAGTCATATGCCGACAGAATGGGATATTTAGGGTGAATTGCATCGATTGCTTGGATAGAACCAACGTCGTCCAGGTAAAAAGCCTCCTTTTTTTTTTGTTGTTGGTTAAAATTTACTTTTTAACAATATAAATTGGTTTTCACGTATGGCTAAAATGATGTTTCGTTTTTCCATTGCGTCGCACATAGTTAGATACTTGGATTAATCTGAACTGAGGGCTTGGGACTCAGTCAACCTGTACCTAAGGTTTACTTTTAAAATATTCGGTTCCTTTAGGTTCGGTCTATGATCGATTCGTTTTCGGATACCGAAACAAAACTTTTAAACCTCTTTGTGCCCACGGTTTACATTCGGTTCGGTTCTTTTCAAAACCTGCCAGTTTCAATAGTCTCCATGGATAAGCAGTTATTGCTGAATATTATTCTCTACAAAAGGATTAAAGCACGAAGGAGGAATATACAAATTCATCGGGCCAACTTTTCTTTGATTTTCAGACTGCCTTAGGCAAGGCTGTACTTGAAACGCAGTTAACGAAGTTAGGCTTGCTTTCGCCAGAAGGGGTTTTTCCTGTACCTCTGCGAACAACATTTCAGCTACTGTGGGCCAATAATGGTGATATCATTAGCAGGCAGTATGCTGGAACCAATGCTCTGAAGGTAAGCCACTAAATTCGCTTTTTAAATTTTATTACATTTTTAATGCATCTCTGGTTAATTGAGTTATTCACCATTTTGGTTCGTCCGGGAGAATTTATTTGGAATAAGAAAAATGCTTGTTAGAATGACGAAAGAATTGGTTGGTAACGAATGGCGGAATCCATTTAGTGAACATCACCAGACCAACCTCTCAAGCATTAGTCCATAGGTACTAATGGATAGAAAAAGATGTAGAGTGTGTCATCACCTCTCACAACGCTAAAGGTAATACAATAGTGGCTAGGGCGTGATAGATATTATGGAAGGTCGGAGTTGAACATAACCATGTTATCAGGGGTATGTTGCTGAAGGTAGAATAACTTTTTAACAAAAAACTTCATGACTTTGTCTACTGCCTCGAAACGAGCGAAACCCCACACCTCCGAGGCATAACAAAGGACAGACCTAGATATGGCATTAAAGATATGTAGTTTGTTGACTGGGGGAATCAATGGGGACAGCATAGCACTCGCCCACACCGTATTTATCGCCATTTTAGCAGCCATGGCTTTTGTGTTTAGATGTTTCAACAACGAGAGAGTTGGAGTAAGTGTTACACCGAGATATCTATATTCCTTCACATATTCAATATTCGTAGAACCATAGCTCCACCTATCATCATCCGCCAATCTACCACCATTCCTAAAAACCATCACCTTCGATTTCTCCAAGTTCAATGTTAGACCCCACAACTGGCTGAAGCTCTTCACTGCATTAATATTCTGTTGTAAACCCTCGCGGGTTTCAGCGATAACGACAACATCATCCACATAGAGTAAGAGTTTGATTTTAGAATTACCAATTGTGACCCCCTCACATAGCGCCTCGCCCAGATCGTGCATAAAAAGAGAAAACAACAAAGGGCTTAGAAGGCAACCCTGTCTTAATCCTCTTTTCTCGAGAAATAATTCCGATCAGCCTTCTTTTGTCCAAACACATGATTCTGATATACTGTACAGAGACTTCAGGACTTCAACAAATTTTGAGGATACGCCTAGCCATCGATAATGATAATAAATCATTTTTATGAGATTTCAAACCTCTTAAGCTATTATTATCAAGTTCATGGTTCTCAAGAGTGTTTCTTCTCCCCCTTTGCCTATCACTGAAACTGTTTTTTATCGTGCAGTTCTCTCCGGTTCCAATGTATAGATTCCAGAGCAAATCCTCATCCACCCCCTAAGCAGGGTCTTCTTTTCAATTAGAGGAGCTTTTATGTTTTAAATACGTTTTATAACTCATGAAAATACTAAGATTGTGCTCTAAGATTTCATATGAAGAATTTAGCTGACACCCTACAAAAGATTAACTTATTCATTGGTGTGGGACTCCAGAGGATATAAGTTTATCATATTTATTTAGTTTTACATATTTTTCCAAATACTAACCAAAAAACCTGGTTATCCCTCTATTATCCAAAAACTATTACGTTGCAGGGTGACTACACGAGAACTGGCGAGAGGAAACTGTCTGGAATGATGAAAGATGGCATGAACTCAGCTAATCGGTTAGTAGACATAATTATTTCTTTTGATGACATTTTTCAAGATAAGTCCCAATAGAAATCATTAAGGCTTGGAAATTATCCCATATTATTTCATTTCCTGATTCTCAGACCTCTTAAGGATATTTTTAAATGTAGTAGACTTCTGTTATTTTACAAAATTAACTTGGAGGAGGTTGGTGTTTGAAAACTCCAAAGTCCTTCAAGATGCGTTAACCAAAATTTGGTTAACGACTGACAAAAATATAAGGACAACTATGAAGAGAAATAGTCTCATCCGAGAGTGTTGGATGTCTTTTCTGTAGGAGATAGCTGAACCGTTTGAATAATAGGTTCTACCGTTACAGTTCCTAGGTGTACATAGGTCCTAGTAAAAGGTGATTTTCCGTGGCCGTATCCCTCAATATTTATTAAAAGTTCATGACAAACTCATCCTTATAGACCGTTTTTTATGTTCAGGTTTTTAACGGTTTATTTACTTAATGCTTACTCAACGGGATTTATGCAAACTGTCCAAGCATATGTTGGTCAATTTTCAGACGTGGCATGTCTGTAAAGCGTCCCTGCAACACCACCGTTCAGCTGATATCAAGTCCTGCTCCATTTTAGTGACCAAATTAAAGCAATATATCAGTATCTGGCATTATTACAATATTTCACAATCAATAGCTGAAGTGGACTACTGTTTCCAAAAATTAGTTTTTTGCCGTTTCTATGGATTAGTGCATGCTTTTCATTATCCTGTTACAACGAGTTTTCATTATCTGCTATACGTACTCCCTTTATCCTGTATGTTCGGCTGATGAAGGGTGTTGGGCTGTGTATCTACTTGAGCCCATGATTAGCTGATTATTATTTTTCTACTTCACTCTTGAGTTCTTTGTATTATGTAATTACGATAAGGTTCGTTTCTCGTGATGTCAAGATGTCAGTGATAAAATGCCAGAAATCGCATTGTGAGGAGCAATCATACAGAATATTTGCCATCTTTTGGGTGATGTACCTCAATCAGCAATTAGGTAAAGTAATTGGGTAGCTTACAAACAATTACAATTTACTATAAAAGACATTGTCAAAATCGTCCTCTCATTTCTGGTTCATTGGTTTTGTCTGATGACACAACTACTATGACCACTTCATAAATATATGAGCCCCAACGGCTGGATTCAGAGATCTGCATGTTTTCTCAAGAAGATCTTGCGTCAAGCGTTGGTGGTACGTGAAAACTCACAGCCCAGGGTCAATCCCACGAAAACTGCTGGTGATGGACACCAAAACTCCTCACCCAAACGCCAACAAATTAAAATCCCACTTCATCGAACGCAGGAGTCTTTCGTGAACGTAACGTTTCCCTAGGTCAAATAACAGCTTGGCTGAATTAGGGTCGTACGAATATTGGGGTGATACTCCAATGTCCAGTTGCTGGAAGCAGTCGCAATTGAGTGAGGTCTTTGTCACTGGACGTTTGACTCAATGAGTGAGGAAGTGAAGATCAACGATTGTGATGTTCGCACGAGTCTCAAAGTTTGGCTTTCACTGACCTGCATCAAAAGTTGAGCCCCCAATGATAATTGATACCGTTACAGGATTTGAACTCCTGCCTCTTCCAGAACAATCCAGAGAAACTAATCCACTTTGTGTTAGTAATTCGGCTGAATTTGACGAAGGTGAGTCACGGGCTTTACAAAAGAAATAATGTCCTCTAAGAGTGAAACAAAACATAATATTGGAAAGCTGATTAAGCAAAGACAATGCAGTATAAAGACAATTGATGCCAATGCGAACAGTCATAAGAAAAGAATCCTATATATAAGAGAACGATGCGTCGGAGCCAGCGCGAGAGGAGGTGAGTTCGGCGATAGTTCAGTTTCACTTGCGGACTTGATCTTTATCACAAGGATGAAAGCTCCTAAGGCCCTAATTGCCTAAACATATATAATAGGTAATTACTACCATGAAACAAATGACATACATTCAGGACACAAAACATATCCGAAGAATTGGAGAAGACATTGTACTTTGGTTTTGAAACCAATAAATGAAGAAAAAAGTGGTTAAGGCGTATTGGGAAAAAAGTATCACTTCGAATTCTACCAATGTACCTATCGATTTTCAGACCGTAACAAGCACATTCAAATACTTGAAGGGATTTGAAGAATGAGTATGTAAAGAAAACAAAGAAGTATATCACCCAAAACAAGGTGCATCAGGAACCGACCCAAGCACTGGGCGTTACAGGCAGGCAGTACTAGTGCGAAAAGTCCAGATACAGGATCTAATTCAATTGTGGAGAAAAGAAGCTACAAGATAAAGACGGACTTGGATGTGCTGATCCGGACATGATAACACCAGTGAGACTGGATAACATCGCAACCGAGTGAGATAATATCAACCCGGGGGATCTAGCTTTTTTAAAATGTAAATTACGCATGAGGAAGTTTCGAAATCTTATCTCTCCTAGTAATAATACCAATAAATTATATAAATGTAGCTTTGACTTTTATAAGGATTGATTTTGCCTATTGGAGGATGGTCTAGTGCGGTGGAAAATATGCTAGAGCGATGAAGTCACATTATAGGCGCATACTTTGTATGACAATTTGTCATTGAATGTTGTAAGAACCTTAATTTGCTTCAGAATGTGCCATTAATCGTCTAAGTTGGTTTTAAATTGGTCTGCATCCGCACATTCCAAAAACCAACGTAGGCTCGTAAGCTCCAATTTAGTGGCATTCAGTTAGTGTTGTCCGCGCTTAACTAATACCAATCGTGGTTTTGGTTTAGTTACCTTCGAAGGGTGTTGTTGGACGATTTAAGGCAGTTGAGCATTGAGGTCTGTATGGGTTATGAATTAAGCCCGTTGACATACTCCTCAACTCTTACCTATGAGTTCTTAGATGTGATATCCACGCAAGATCACTCTTGTCCCACTACATACGTGGAACGAGAATTGTTGTTGGGATTGGCGGTTTATAACTTCTCCAGGTCAGTCTTGTTTTCGTTTTGTTTTTATTGTTATTATTAGTATATATTAAAACAATGAACTTGGTATTCTAATTTGTGTGTTGCTTAAATTTTAAAAATATTAAATGGAACTGACGCTGAATGTGAAACACTAAAAACTAAACTCACGATAACAATTTGGAGTGTAATTAAGCATTGGCAGCGAGTAATTAATAAGAAGCAGTCTCTCTCAATTTGGCACTATATCCGGCAAATAAGCTACCTATTGAAATTATAGTAACCTCCAAGTTAAATGAAGTTAAAATTAGTTTTTCATTGATCTGGCCTTCATTGAGGCTGAGGGGCTCATAAAAGTAGGCAAGAACTTACTGTGACCTTAGCAGTGGCTTAGTTAGATGAGGCAATTAGTGGACTAAATTCTGGTGTGATGTCACAGTTAGACAATTACTGTTTGTACTTCTTCGTGACTATGACTCTAATCGATGCAAAAGTTGATTGAAATGGGGCAAGATTTTCTTTTTCGAAATGAAAACGTGACCGCACTATTTATTTGAATGTTACAGTTGGGTAGATAGATGTTGCAGTTCATGTATCTTGTACGCTTTCCTGATTTACAAGATATACATATTGTAACACCTTCAATGGCTTTTCTGGAGGGTAAATTCAACTTATATTTATCCCACTCATCATCCAAACTTGACAACAACTTTTCAGAAGGGCTTCAACAATTATAACCTTTTCTTGGAAACGTTGCTCAAGGTTTCAGCTTTTGCCAATTTGTTGGCAAGGAGTAGTCTAGTGCTCCATCCCATTCTCACTTCAAATAGGACTTAATTTTTCTGTCGAAGGATTGTATGGCCTGACGTTTTGGGCAATATCCTCGTTTCCTCTTTGGATTACACACCTACACCAGGTATCCCTCCTTGAAAACTGGTTGTCTTGCGTGGCGGTCAAACTGTTCCTTTAGCGCTCTCTTTCGAATTTTGCCGTAATTTGTCGAAACTCTCGCATCGTCTCTAGATGAATTCGCAACTGCAGTGCATATTCTATTTTCAAGACGGAAGGTTGTTGAGCTGGAGTCCCCAAAATTCCAGGCAAATGCGACTCACGGCCGTATATAAGTTGAAATCAGATAATTTGGTCAGATCAGTTGTGTAATGCCAGCAAAAAGTGAGGAACCTTCTCATCTCACTCGCGTTGTTGTTCTCCAAAAAAAAAAAATGGCTGTATGTTTGGTGAGGGTACGGTTCAGGCGCTCTACCACCCTTGCAGATTTTTCTCAGAGCAATGATGCAGCAGAAGTGAAAATTGCGAAATGCTCCTGAAGAAAAGTCCAGGGGACCCTCATCTGGCCCTACACTCTCAACCCAACACTCCTCTTCCTGATGGTTTCACACCGAAAGCTTGATAGGCTTCCAACTTTTCCGAAGGGCCTAGATGAAAAACTTGATTTCACAGAACTGCGTGAAAAAGAGGGAAACTATAGAAAAATTACCAAACCAACTACGATTTCTCCCGAGTCGGACAGTTCTCTTGAGTGACGTGAACCTCGAAGAAATGGTTTGGATCACTGATTTGAAAAGGTACGGGAAGGTAGGTGATAGAAAAAAATCGTTCTTACCTTATTGAACCCAAACAAATAGATATCACCTCAAGTCTGCTAAATATCGTAGACCTCCAACCACCCAATCGCATTGACTAACCAACCGAATCCACAGTGAATATTCTAAGGCAAAATGTGTCTGATAGAACAAAACCGGTTTTCTTCGGGGATGAACATTAGAAGACCACTTCGCTACTTACTATGTATTTTCCCAGAAGGCAGGAGATATTTAAGAGGCCGTGAGTTTACTACATTTATTATAAACGAACTTCCTTGGTTCCTAATTCCATGATCTCCGAGCTATCCTTGCACTAATTCGACTTGTTTTCTAAGTAAGAAACTTCATAAAAGTCGTTAATCTTGATATAGTTTCAATGTCTTTCCTCGTTCATTGTTGCATTCTCTATCAAACCAATGGCTCTTCATGATTTCCATTGCCATTAAGTACTTTAATTTCCATTTCTACAGCTATTGCTTCCGAGTCTACCAAGGTAGCGGAAGCATTGTTTTCACTTTCGGAATGTGAACATTTTTTGTCTCCAAAATCAAAAATTCCACTCGCATTTTGCGTTTTAGACCTTTCTGAACAATTTTGGTTCCTTGTCTGTCTGGATGTCTGTCTGTGGATCTGTGTGTCTGTCTGTCTGTCAGCAAATCCTTGTTACGGGCAAAACTACACGAAGTCAAGTTACAGTCCGATTTTGATGAAATTTTCAGGGATTGTGCGGGTTGGGTGTAGATGGTCCCCTATAGTTTCATGACCCCCGGATCAATAGTAGCCTCTGCGCACGCGCAAACGTGAAATCCTTGCCACTAGCATAACTCCGGGAGTTCTTGACCGATTTCGATGAAATTTTCAGGGATTATTCGGACTTATTAGGTATATTTTATAGTTTGTTCAATAGTTGAACATGCCTACCTTTATTTTCTCAAGTTATACTCCTGCATAACAATAAATTTACCCTAATTCAATATTTACTTCGCCGAATTGAACGAAGTTCTTTAGACAATAATAATTTTCAATGATCTATACAGTCATGTTATGGATACTAGAAAGCTATGTGCCACACCCACTTGGCAGGCGTTTTTTTTAATCTTATCGTTATTTCATTTCATTTAAGGTGGTCATCACGGATTTCAGTAACGTTTTTTCTCAAATGCAGAATAATTCGGCTTTTTTCCTAAATGCATTTTTTCTCACCCATTGCAGCTCTGGTATTGAATGATCAATTTAGTTAAATTAAAGTTTTCGTTAGTTAAATTACATTCTGTACCCATATCTGCAATGACAAGACGAGTATGTAGGTCCAGATATCATAGTTATATCATTTACTTATTGATCCACCTTTTCGATGGACGTAAATTCACCCGTGACATCACTTTTAATTTTACCATTCATTAAAAAGACATTACTGATTTCACAGGATTCTATAAGCTTTTTCACCTCTTTTCATGTCTTTTCTCTCTATTTGTTTACCTCTTTCATCAAACACCTTATCTTTTGACCTCATATGGCTTAATGTACATTTTCTGTGATCTCATCAGCCAAATATTATTCAGACGCTATTTTTACGTTTAGATCGCCGCCAATACATTGTTGTTAATCCTTTACGGTCTTTTCATGATCCTCTAGTTATTTAGCCCATATATTACAATAATTGTAATAATTATTGCTAATACTGAAATTATTCAAGCGCTAAGGTGTAAGATACACTTCAAATTCATTTGATTTAAGGTGGAACAGCTTATTTTCTACCTAAAATTTCTCCATATGCTCAGCCTTTGTTTGATACTTGAATTTGCATTTTTAAATTTACTTTTGAAGGTTGTACTCGTAGTATCGAATACTCTATAAATAGTTATCAATCCTCCTATTCTGATTTATCTCCAACTGCTATGTCTCCCTTTAGCTCCTCTTTCTTGCTGTCTTCAGTATTCCTCATGAACTCAGTTCTATATTTCTCCGACTTTTGGCATGGAACATGCTTTAGCCCTGTACTAACTAGCCGAAAAATGTCATGCGGAAGTGGAACGCGGGAGGGATGGGTGACCCGAGATTTCAAAAGATGAGAATAATGTACTTCCTTTTATGGAAGTTAGTGGTGAGTCATCATAAGCGGTATTATCCTTTATAGTTCGGCGAGAACCTGAGCTGCGAGTCCTCATTTACATAATCAGTCTAACTGCATTATTACGATAGATAAATTTTTGTCAGTAGACCACGGAGATCAGTTATGTTAGGACACATCTGACACGTAGGTAAAGCCGAAATAGCAGACGCGAAAATTACAAATTGAAACCAGCAGAATGATGAAAAATTAGCGAAAGGAAAACCGCAAAAATAGTATGGGTAAAATTTTCCATGTTTTTTAAATTTCAATTGTAGGCTCTAAGCAAAAAGCATCCGGTGTTCCGTTTTTTTCTTCATAGCTGTCTCCAAAGCTTAACGTTCCCTCATGATTCCCTCCTAAAGTAGATCGGTCATGGGGGATTCGGTTTAGAATTTAAGGACTCTTGGTGCCAACAAACTTATATACATAATAAAAACCATACAAGTCGATTTGAGTACTTCCTCCTTTTTGACGTCTGGAAAAAAATCAAGATAAACTGATTTCAAACGTTCTTATTTTATTCTCAATTTAATTTGGAAGTGTTTCCAATAGAAATATGCCATGTATTATGCAACATTTGTGAAATCTCAATGAATTTGAGAGAATCATTCAAAAGGGAAAGTTTTTTATTGATGTACCCCATTTAGTCCTTATACCTCCTTGAGTCCCAAACGTATTGCATGTCCTTGTGAACTAATTAATTTGATTTCGATTTTGTTATTGCACGTTTCTCTGCCATTTTAGTACCTGCTATTTTTTCGTACAATTTTTAAAACATTCAAAAACCTATTTTTTCAAAAAATTTCTAATCAATTTTTTATTTTTTTATAAACGAATAATTGAAATGAAATTTGATCTGGTTTTGCTCTGAATAATTTTTAACCTTAAATGCATGACAAACAACATTAAAATCAAAATCAAATGGATATAATTTAGAATCAATTTCACTCTTTTTCCTCTTATTGATTTTTATTTAATTTTAGTATGGCATTACAAGTAATTGTGGTAGATTAAAATATATACTTAATGATGTATTTTCAAAAATGTGTATTATTCCGTATTTTTTATCTCGTACCTGTAAATAGTCCAAATCTCCTTCAGTTGACGCATTAAATTTTAAATTGTTAAAATTAACATCAATGAAAATAACGTCAAATTTTCATATTATTATTTTTATTCTTTAAATATTGTTTGGGAAATCGGATATGATACTCAAATACTTGGACCATCTTTGTTAAGGTCTGCAAACGTAGCTCAATTCTGGTAATACGACGCGCAATCTCACTTAGCAGTTATTTGGGTAAGGGGGTTTTAGCATTTGGACACCCTGTGTTTTTGGTTTGAAACATCAACATAGTTGCGGTCACCATTTTCGTTTATTATGTTTCTCTCCATCTGATGGTCTACCCTGACATAGACGTGGCCAACGAAATCAAAACTCTTTGTGAAAAGACGGCCGTAAATTCGCCGATATTATCGTTTTTTTTTCCCAGGAGCTGCCTGGGACCCAAGCACTAACTGCCTGGTAATTACTGGGTGGACATTACCATCCCAGTCTGTTGTGGCGGCCTATTGTCGTCAACCCCAGATAAAGCTGGAAGGTCCACCCTTCCCCACCACGTTTTGGCGAATGAGAGGAGATCCTTTACCTCTCCCGTTTTAATAACCTGGGTATCAACGGAAGCTTGCCCGCGAGGTTAGAAAACGCTGTCTTGCCAGCACAGGGCAGTGGCAGATCACATGACACGCAGTCTCATCCTCAGCCCCACAGAACCGGCAGAGGGTGGTGTCAGATTTGCCCATTTTGTGGAGATGGTATTTAAGTGGACAGTGCCCCGTTAAGAGCCCTGTTACTATACGTATCTCCTTTCTTCCTAGGCTGAGCAGCTCATTAGCTCTCTTCCTGGAGAAATCAATAAATTGTTTTGCCTGCCTCTGTCCCCTAACATGGAGCCAGCAGGCAGTACCCTTCTTACTCTCCCATTTGGAAAGCTCCCCCCGAAGAAAGCTCTCCATTGTGCCCAGGAAGGGTTCTGGACCCACTGGGAGAGAAGCAGCACCTTCCCTAGCTTATATCGTTATATTATCGTTATAGTATATCTAATGTCATAACTACTCATTTCGGGTTTAGTACCACTTCCAGATCTGCTTATACCTTTTCCATCTTCTACATTAGTCTAATATCAAACCCCTCCCGTCAACGGCAAGGTCAGTGTATTTCCTTATTAACCATTGAGTCAGAGTTGTTATCTTCCATGAACTTGATGGGTACGCTCGAAACTATTATAGTTTTGAGAATCAACTATTCAAGAAAGATGAATGAAGGATGAATGTTGTTATGCATCTCCTAAAAAATTCTAGTAGATGGTTCTAATGATGCATGCCTGAAAGAATGTTGACGTTATATTGTTTCCTATTAACTCTAAAATCATCGCATCACTCTCCAGTTCGAAATTTACCTTTTGGTTTTTCTCTCGTAGTTTTTGATTTGAAAAGCTCTTCCAGACCTTAGCATTCACACTTTATTACAATATGTTATGCTTCATTTGGTTATAATTTTGCTTCCTTAGTTTTTCTTTACATTAGTTCATTTTCAAATCCTAATAATTCTCCATCATTTCTTCATCAATATTAACTAAAAGACGAGTAATAATAATGACTTGTTATCTGTTCGTCGTGAAGTGTTTCGTACAAAGAAACTCAAGGTCATCCACCATAACGGTATTATTTAATGCGTAACCTATCGGGGAGACACGTGTAATGTTGAAATATTGGGTGTAACTCGTGCCAACCGCTCTCCCACGTGTTCTACAACTCATATCCGACCAAAAGTGCCTCTTAGATATTATTTTCAGAGGCTTCGTGTCAAATTTATTTCACATATAAGCTTTTCTTCGTTCTTTCGACCTTACTTCACTAAAATTGCCGTAACTCCCTTATTCTGCACTAAACACGCGTATTTAAGGATACCGTTGGAAAGAGCGTTAAATTTCCTGTTATATGTAACCCAGACTAAAGTTTTGAAGACCGAGTTGAGGCGTGAAAATTAAATCCAAAAAGTAAATTTTGTTGAAATTCTAAAATTATGTGTTCTTTGAAACCTTTGTGGTCCTATTATTTTGTAGGAAGGCTGTACAGGTCTCCTAAACACTACGCCAAAAAATTAGCTCCTTTTGGAGGAGTTTTTAGGAGACCTACAAAAAACTAATAGGATCACAAAGCATTTAAAAAACATTTATTTTGGAATTTTGAGACAGGAAATTAAGAGCTCTTTCCAGCTCAATTTTGTAGTTTTAGTACAAATAAAGGGAGTTTCGCCAATTTTAGTGAAGTAAGGTCGAAAACACTGAAAAAAGCTTTCAAGTGAAAGTGCTCGGAAACGAAGTCTCTAAAAAAATTTCCCAAGATTCAGTTTTGGTCGGAAATGAGTTTTAGAAGACGTGGGAGAGCGGTCGGGCACCACTCGTGTCACACGCTGTATAACTTTGTGCTGAATAATCGCTGGATAATATTTACAAGTTTCAGTACTCATATACTCACGAACCTGACTAAAAGAAAATCTCATTCACTACCACAATAGTTACTGTTGCATTCTCTAACACTATTGCAGTGGTTTCACATTATTGGCTTTTTCTGGAATACAGCTGCTAACTCAAGCTATTACCCAATCTCCAATCCCATGTTATTACAGTTCAGCCAAAACAAGAAAGATGTTAGATTATCCTTCATAATTAACGGTTTCATTATCTCCGTGGTTACTCCATCTTCGTACCTTAATCGTTGGAGGTACTTTAATCTAATCTTAAAATAGTCGTGTTAATCTTCCTAAATCTGATTAAAATTAAACCAAATCCTCAAGACTTTCGTAACAGGAAATATTGTTTCACTTACTTTTGCTGTATAAGTTCTACAAATGTCAGGGATATGGCCCCTTCAATGCAATCAATTACAAGATTGTTAAGGAATCAATGACATTAATGGAAATGGTTCTCATGGCAGCAACCTGCTGCTGTGTGGAGGATAAACAAATAGCTATAATCTTCTCATGAGTTTCAACTTCCCGTTTGCAACTTCTATTTCAATAGAAGTTGTGTATCATTGTGAACATCTACTAACGGGATGGCATTTGGAATGATGAATTTTGATTGCTTATTTTACCTCACCTTGGCATCATCTGCATTTTGACATTTTTATACATGCATGCTAATTATTCTAGGTATTACTTGAGCCGCTTCAAAGATGTCTACCGACAAGCTACGATTGACATCATGCAAGGTTAGTACAAGTCTGCGGATGTGCAGACTTTAAATAAATATCGGTACCATATATATCTAACACTAGTTTAATGGCCCTGCTACGCAGGTTAAAAAGAAATAGGTGAATAACACAATGAGGGAGTATAATAATAATATGCGAAAGTAAAAAAATCGTATATCCCAAGTCCTGGAGGAGGGGAGCACGTTGCTTGCCCTGGGAGACGCTTCCCCCCACTGGGGCCCTCCTTCCTTCACTGGTGGGGTCGGGGGGAGGGGGGAGCAGGTCGGTTGCCCTGGGAGACGGGGGCGAGAATTCCACCCACCCAGCGTTACCACCCCCTGAAAAGTGGATATACTCTGATAAGCTCGTCTTTATATAGTGTGATTAATGTATATACGTGAGTCAAATTTTAATATTCTGGGTGCATCAAGCATTTAACCGTATTACCCAAAAATTATAAAGGTATAAAAAATCAGCGTTTCTATAATTTGGCATTCTCAACATTAATAGGTCAGTGATTGAAAAGGCTCTTCCCCCCAGATTCGTCATCACCCAATGTCATGGAGGTTGATTGTGTATGAGCTAAATTTCGGTTTTGGGTTGTCGAAATTCCAGACCAAGTATTTTGTGTAAAAAAAAAAAAAATGCCTAAGGTTGAAAAAAACGTTTTACAAAATGTGAATTACCTATACGAACTCGGGTCAGGGAGTTTGTGATCACCTAGAACCCGAATTAGATCCAGTGAAGAAGTAGTGGCTTCCGCCGCACATTTTAGGACTAAAATTAATCTAAAGATCAAATGGGAATACGAGAAGATATCACAGTTTTCCCTCATCAAATTCGGAGTTACTGCTTCGATAAAGGGAGTTATGATCATTTTAGTGAATTAAAGTCTAAACAATCATAACTGGCATAACTCGAGAACTTAACAACATTTTTAAAAAGTGTTCAACTATTGGGCACCATTTGTTCCAAATTAGTTGTACAATCGATCCCTGGACTGTGGCAGGTATGAAAGAGTATAGAGGCGGTTTGCTTCATCCTTAGCACCGGTATTTTGACCTTTACATCAGTCTCAACGCTGCCTTAACTAATTTTCCTGATCAATTGTGCATCAAAATCCTCCTATGTCCTCAATTTTAATTGTGAGGGGGGGGGGGGGGAGGGGGAGGAGAGATTTTATAGCACTTACTCTGGATCTTTCCACAAACTGCTGGTGAGATGGCTTCGGGACCAATAGCTCCTGGAATAACAAAACTGTTGCATCCACCTCCACTTGCTAGGTGTCACCAGGAGTTGTAGCATGAGCCTTGCCACTTCATGTAGTGTTAGGGCAGCCATGTTGTGTTGTGTTAGTCTGGGGATCGTGTTGGTTGAGTTGAAAGATGAGGGAGAGAAGAGTTATAAATCCAACACACTTGCTCGACTTGTGGCGGTGCAGAAATCGTGACAACTAACTTGAAAGGCTTCATTATTATTCACTAATCCATTCTAACTTCGCTGCGGCTTAGTGTATAAAACGTATGCTGAATCCATCATTGTACCATGCTCTGAACATGGTGTTGTCTCTGTGGGCTCCACAACACCCTCAAGGAACCGTTTGGAATAAACAACTTCAACGTCTAATTATCTTCCATTCTTGGTTTAATAGTAATGAAGCTTTTAAAAGATTTTAGATGGTACACGCAGTTGGGTCCATCGGTTTTCAATTTATTGAGGCATTTTTTATACCGGCTTGATCTTATTCGTTAGAACTTTTAACTGTCTATGCACGTGTGATGCATGGCTACATATAGGCTAGATATTGACCAGTGTTCTCGCCGACGGGCTTAATTACAGAGAAATAATAAACTGCAGTTGTTTGGTGTTATATAAGAGGGAATGCCTTTTCGTTAGCTATAATCCATTTGTGGAACAGTATAAAATTCTTACAAATCATTGATCATTTTATATACATTATTTTAATAGGGATGAAACCAACATAGTTTTGGTTGATTGTTTAGTATCCATTAATCCATATTGTATGTTAATGTTCTTTATCACCTGTTTTACTTAATCACTTGTAACAAGTCCTTCGTTGGCTAATATTCTACTAGGTTCTAGCTTTATCTTTGTTTTGTAATGTTGTAGTCTCTTATAACTACTACGAATTCTTAATGATCTGATCTAATTCAAAACCTACATCCTGTATTACCGAATTGAACCTCTGTATTATATAAGTAGGTATCTTCTTGCCGTCATATTTTTAATATCATCATGAACGTCAACAACCTCAATATTTTACTATTTAATGTTTGCTGTCAATTTCTCATATATTAGCCAATTTTGAAATGTCGGTCCTCCATGAAGTGAAATTTTGCTGATTACAATACCCGTCTGACATTGGTCAATGAAGGATTGTTCGAAACAAAAGAAAAGTTTGTGTTTATTGTAGTTGAGATGAAGGTACACACAGCGCATGCAAATCATAGCAAGACACATCTTCGTGATCATTTCCAGTGTATTTTACGAATTTATACGCTCCTACCGTTGACTCCAAATCCTTCGAATTTCATCTTACTAACAAAACATCATGACAAAGTCATTTTTTCCACCTTAAAGGAGGTTTATATGGGCAGTGTATTGATTTGAAACAACGTTTTTACTTTGTACTTACAATTTTTCACTAAAATCAATTAATTTCATTAAGTCTACTGAAAAAGTAATGAACATCAGGTGCCCTGTAGTTGATCATATTGTTCCATGTATCCTAAAAGTTCTTCATTTCAAATATCCTCATCGTAGGTCGATTGGAAAATAACTTAGTCGCAAAACATCCCTTAGCTGATCACCTAATGGAAAGGTTTGTTTTGACGAGTGGTTCAGAACCGAACACGCCTCTTTTTGGCTGTTTTGACACGCCAGAACTAGTTCTGAAAAATCTCGAACCTCTTGATTCGCTGTTCGGACAAGAAGTCCAGAACCACTTAGAACTAGTTCAAGTAGTTCGAAGAGTTTTGTCAGAACTTTTAGTCCGAGACATGCGCAGTAGATTTATCGCGTTATCAATTGTTATCATCTATTCCCGCCCAAATACGGCCTACCTACACCGTTGAGGTTGTCAAAACAAACTTTGTTTCAAGTATAAATTCCGAGGTTTACAACAATGTCTAGTTCGTCATCAAGTTCGAGTGGAATTTATCGAGCATTTTAGAGTGAGTCGGCGTGTGTTGTTAGGAATCGTCGATCGGTACGAAAACTCCTCGTATAATTTCCCTGACTCAAATGGTCCTCATGGCAGGATAACTCCACGCGGCCGAGTACTGATATTTTTGTGGTACTGTGGCCTCCAGACTTCATCTTTTCGGGATGTAGCCGACAGATTTAACGTTGCGATCAGCACGTTAGAAATTATAATTGTGCGCATGACCTACTTCCTTGCGGGAAGGGGACGTTCAGGTTTTTGGTTCCAAACTAGTTCGGAAAGCGTTCATACAAGTAGAAAGAATACCGAAAGTTCTCAGTGGTTCTATCCCTCCCCCTGTAGGTTCTGGTTCTTTCCAGAACTGTTTCGGAAACTCTTGTCAAAACAAACCTATAGTTTCCGCATGCCACTTCGGTTATCCTTGTTAAGAACAAGTTTCACCGAATTCAATTTTTATTTGGATCGTATAAAGCGGCTTCTTTCCAAAAACTATTTTAAAAATACTTTATTTTGATTACAGGGTTAACTGGAGTCTTTATCGTAGTTTTCATTTTTAATGTCATTTATTGTCATCACTGGCACTTTTAGAACTGGATTGCATCGGAATCCTTGCACCCTCCTCTCCCAGACCACCCCTACTAAGTCCTTTAGTATGTAGTTGGACCGTACCCCACCAGTTACCCAGTTGAACCTTTTTTAATGACAATATAAATTATTACCATATGTAGCCCAAAGTGGGAGTTTAGTAGTCATATTCACGTTGAAAATATATGAGGCAAACTAACAGTAATAATTTATTACTTTGTATGAATCTGAGGAATAATTATTTGACTGCATATCCGTCTGCAATATAATCATTTTAATTGGAAATAATACTTCACCAGAAGTAGGTACTCGTTTACTAAAACGGAGATAAATTATATTGCCCACCATATTCCTGAAAAGGCCAAACCCTGCGAAACTGGTCTGATGGGCCCTGTAACTCTACAATTCTAAGGCAGATAGGTCGTACTTATGTTTGTTGTTGTTAATTATTGTTGATATATTCGTTGTTCGTATCTATTTACGTTTTCATCCATCTCAGGTCAAGTGGTTTCCGAGGATATGCTTAGTGAACATGAAGACGCTGATTCAAATGCTACTGCAGAGCATGTAAAGCTTCTTATTGAAGACTGCAAGAAACTGTTGATATCAGATTCTACCCTGATAGTTGGAGCGTGGGGCCTCATTAATGCGGATCCATTGTGAGTCACAGACTTTGGCATCTTCAAATATGTAGATTCAATCAGTGTGGTTTGTAGTGTGATTTTCAGTATGTCACACCAGTTAACCTTACTGGTGCGTGTTGATGTTTTTTCCCTTCTGGTTTCTAGCCTTCTGAAACAGTTGATTGGTCAACTTTTAGTGATACGAGTGGGCTCATTCGAATCTTTAGAATGAAATCTATCAATGATAACGAAAAAATTAGTCTTATTTCAAAGTTATATTTAACTAATGCTATTTTTAATTTGATCACACCAGTTCACATTCACGTACTTGTTAATGTTCTGTTTTCCTGTCGGAATTCTAACCTTTAAGAAAGTTCAACTTAAAGCTCAATCAACTTAGGGCCGGGATCTAAAAGCAGTAGTATCCCTAAAGTAGCTGCCCCGGGGCGTAGACTCGAAAATTTTAGAATTTTGTTTTCTACCCCTTGGTGATCGAATGTTATCCTGATTCAGGATAATCCTCAGCCCATTTGTGGTTTTGTCCCTAAGTTTCTTTGAAAAGCAAACCAACAAATTTTGAGGGTTTCAAATATTATTTCTTTATTGCTTCTTCTATTATTGAAAATGATAAACCCAAACGTGACTGGCGGGGATAGTGGCTAACCTGTCACTGGCATTTGGGAAAGTGTGGCAAAAAGCTCCTTCATTTTGTGGATGAAGAGGTTATTTGAAAGTTTCTGAATTCGAGTGGGGATAGTGTCACAATAGATCATCGTAGCCTCAGTGAGCAGGGGTTTTCAGGAAGGAAAACCCATATTCTCTTCTAAAACTAATTAACTCCAGAGCTTCAGAACTACTGGACCAAAGCTTGGGTGAAAAATCATAAATGGGAACTAGGTTCTTGGTAACTGTTTCGATCAATTGGAAGTGTTAAATATAAAAAATTGAGCTAAGAAGAAGAAGAAATAAGAGTTGTATTTCTATAAAGGGAGAGGTACTCGAAAGTCATAATTTCCGGCATTGTATCGATAGTGAAAATTAATTCTCTCTGAATGTAATTTCTACATGTTTTATGGCAATGGCAGTTGACTTCGTAGTTCACAAATAAGCTAAATAGGTTTTGTATTTTCACCTTTGTTCATTACTACTAAAAACTAAGCCGTTTTTGGAAGAAAAAAAAACTTGAAGGGGCATTTTTTTTATCGGAAATGGTAACAGTATTACTTAAGCTTCCATTTATCTCCATTATGTGCTAGTGAGAATTTATAATTGTATGTATTTTATAAGCTAATGTTGTTTTTTTAGGACTGGAGATCCCAATGAGACTGACATGGACACCATTTTGATTCTTACTCGTTCTTCTTATTATGTTGCTGAGTAAGTCTTGATTGAAGTTAGGTTTATTTAAGTGAAGCGAATTATTGGTTACTATCAGTAGTTTGAACAAATTCACCTACCAGCTACATCAATTTGTTGCAGCATCCCTGTTTTTGAGATGATTTTTAAACTCATCTCAGGATAAAAATTGTATTCGTAACTCTTCGATACAACTTCATGGAGCAAACGTGTGTGACTATTCCCTCTAAAGGAACCATTGCCCATATAGGAGCGACCCCGGACTGCAGGGACGAAAACCCCGCCATCAGGTGGCAACACCCCTGCGAACCCTTTAACTCAGCCGACTATCCCTCATTAGCAGCTCTAAAGCCCCTTTCAATCTCCCCCTCTTGACGCAAGACGTTTTAGTTGCTTGTGTTGAAAAATGTAATTTTTTGTGAGTTTCAAAATGTTCTCCTCGTTCTGAGGAAAACAAATCTAAATTTATTATCATTCAGTTCAGGAACTCCTTATCAAACAATTGTGTGGCCGTATTGCAACAGTGTAATAAATTGCAAAAAAAAAGCTGCAAATTTGATTATTCTTGCGTCGAACTTTATTACACTTAAACTCATGTTTCTTTGATCCAACCCTGTCAGATGGGATGGGGCTCGAAAAAGTACGAAAATAATGTCATTTTGCACCATTTTGCCCCATGAAAATGGATTTCCTTGCTCTGGGTCAATCGCACAGGTTTGGGACCCACTCCAATCGCTTCAGCGTCCAAAATTACATGGAACACGATACCCCACATGCCCACATGGGGAAAAACCCATTTTTGTTTGAGTTTGACGAAAACCGCCATTGGGTATTTTTACATAACGTCTAGGTATGTTTTTCCAGTTCAAATTTATACTCGTTGTGTCCCTTTTTTCATGTACATCACGATTCTGGTGATGGCATGATCGAATTAACAATTAGATCACATTTGAATTGCGTAAGACGTAAGTATCGCACCGTAATTAGGGTCCGATGCGAGCCGTCAGGCCACTACCTGGAGGCTCGGATTTGAGCGGTGTTGCCAGACCCAGAGGTCTTCAGAAAACCGCAGGGTCGCTCCTACGTGGGCAAGAGTATAGTCAATTTTTGTGGACAAACAAAAATTTGTAAAGCTGGATGGTAGCTTCTAAGTTTATGTGTTGTATGAGAAGACAAGTTCTCCCAAAAACCACGATAGCAAAGAATGATCAGCTCGCATTAGTGGTCCTGTTGGAAGCAGTTCTCTTATCTGGACACGCTATGAACGAGTCACATTGTCTATTGTATCCGTTTTTCGTCCGAGATTCATTTAATGCCATGTTTCAAGATATTATTCTGGATAATCTGACAAGAAGCACTTAACATGTATGGGGATCAAGAGTAGAAATTTACTTTGAGATTTGTAAATGAGCAGTATTTTTTCAGAAGTTTTTATCTCTCATTATTGTTTTCTAGTTATGATGATGAAATTGATCAAGTGACCAAATGTCAGAAAGTTTTGTTGAGTGATATCTCCATGGTGGAGCTGGGACCAATGGAAATGGGTCAAAACCCTCTTCAACTTTTTAATAAGGTAAACTAATTCATCATCTCTTGCTTTATTTTAGAATATAAAATCAACTTTTGTACAGAATAGGGTGCAATTTGTATGTACTCAGAACTGTTCAAAATTACTCCAATGGACGTTTCTATACCCTAAAAATTGAAAACAGTTTCGATGATGATACAAAACAAAAGATATCGTTATGATTTTAGTTGGACCAGACAATATTAGCGAGAGAATGTTGTGTCGTAAATCACCCTTTCATTCCATTGTTCAGAAACCACTCTGAGCATGTGCGAACGTGAAATCCATCAAGCATCATTTGCTCTTCCTAATAGGCCGATGTTGCTCAAATTCGTAGGGTAGTTATAGAAGGACGTTTTAATCGTCCCTTATCAATTTCTGTCCGATCACATAACACAATTAGAGCATGAGACTTGCAATGCAGATCGCCAAAGACTCGAAAGCGTTGACGGCTGTGGGAACATGTCCCGCGAATCCTTGTAACAACCTTCATTTCTACATAGCACAATATTGACAAAATTCTGATATCTATTGACCCATGTTACCAATACGATAAAGCTATTTGCCACACCCAACTTTCTCTACTGTTTTATGATTATTCAAGGACTGAATGTTACAAATAAGCTGTAGTTAGCTGAAATATGCATTAGTTGAATCATTTTCAACGTTCACAGGGAAAGAATAAGCAAACAGGCCACCAGTGCTTGCGTTTCCGATATAACGTCGATAACAACACTGGATATTCTCATACGTTTCGGTCCAGCAATTTGAGGTTCTTCAATAATGTAGCCATTGTTATCAAAACAGAGGAAGAAATGTTGGGTAAGTACTTCCATACTGCTTACGATATATAAAGTTAATAAATTATGGACTTTACATCGCAAATAATTATTTACAGTTATACAATGCCTTCGATGCTTAGTCAACATAATCATTCCGACTTGAAAAAATATATGTATATTTCATTTTTAGTTGAAGCCAAAGTTCAAAAGGATTGCATGGCTTTTCCATAGAAAATCATTAAAACAAAACAATTAGAAGAAAATAAGCCCTTTAATGAGTCGTTTTTTCGAAATCTCGAAATGAGCTGCGATTTTGTTTTGCTTGGCTAAAAAGAATATTTGGAAAGCAAGGCATTACAAATGTAGTGCAAAACTTTTGGACCTTGGTTCCTATTTTAATACGACATCAAATTATTTTGCTCATAATATTACTGTTCTGAAGTATTCCCTACAGTAATGTCCTTTCTATTTTCAGAATCGTTAAGAGCTATTTGTGATTGTTTTCGGGTGGCTCTTGAGGTCGCCAATGAAGAAAATGTTCAATGGCACCTAGGTGCTCCTATCAACAAGTTGACGACTCCTGTCTCTCCGAATTCTTTGCCTAATATGCCTCGAAACGTTTCAGAAACCCAACTAGTAAATTTGAAGAACGTTGGTAAGTAATATCTATGAGAGTTGGCACTGAAATATAGCATCAGCAAACTGAATTAAACCTTTAGCAAACTAAATTAAACTTTTAGCAAACTGAATTAAACCTTTAGCAAACTTAATTAAACTTTTAGCAAATTGAATTAACCTTTTTGCAATTAGATTAACCCTTTCGCAATTAGAATTAAACCTTTCGCAAATACAGATATGGTGGTAAAGTTTAATTCTAATTGCGAAAAGGTTAATTCAGTTTGCTAATGCTACATGTTGATAGTTCTCTTGCCCTCAGCACTATACCAATCCTTGTCTTTCTTACTTAAATTCCTCTGTCCAGGAACTAAGGCAATATCCAACATGACTTCGAAGTTCAGTAGAATTGGAAGTTCGATCAGACGTAAAAGTTCAGCCACACAAGAAACGCCATTACCAGTAAGAAGCATTATTTTTTGGATGTTGCGAACATGAATCTATTTATTATAACTGTATCATGGGAGAGTTAGTTTAAGATATGCAGGGTGTGTCACGTATATCCGTTGAACTTCACTGATGTATACTACTATTAATTTGCGATAAAAATTGCCTCATACAGATGCTTTTACTTGTTTCAAAATCCTACTTTTTTAAATGTTTAACCTTCGGCCACTAAAAAGGCCATCACACCTTTAATGCACAGAGTAAAACCAAATCTGAGTACACCTTTGGGAAGAACGTTAAAATGGTCCATCTTCTTAGCTTATAACAATCTGAATTACCGGTTTTGGAATGATCATTTCCCGTAGGAAATCCATCTTATCAACGTCAGTAAAATACAAGATTAGAGACTTTTTGGTGGACGACGACCAGGAAACCGTGGTCGCCGATTTGAGGCGAGCAGTTGGATGCTAACATTTCCATGACGAATAGCATCAAGGCTACCGGCTGTTGAAGTCACATTTAACGTGACGTCAACATTCATTGGAAGTTGTATACTGTCGTTATTGTGGATTGAAGTTTGTGTTATTGAGTTGAAGTTGTATTTTGTGGATTGTTGACGAACAACACGGACGTTTGTTATTGCTACCGTGTGCAAAAATAACTTGTACAATGCCAAAAACGGAATATGAGAAGTAGGTAAAATGGGTTGTAAATGTGGAAGGTTATGTTACGGCCAACTCGTCAAGGAAAGACGTATAGGAGAACTGCGGGAAACCGATTTTAGACGGTTTGTCATGACGGATGGGACGTCAAGCATGCGCAGTCTGCATTTTTCTCCAGACGGTACCGTCAACGTCGTTGCGTGAACTGCACCAAAAAGTCTCTATCACTTACACTGAAGCGGCAACTCCTTTTACATGACTTTACCAGTTGAATATACCAAGCTCAAGGCTCTTCAAAGAATTGATAGGCTTGATATAAGTCAATGGGTTCAGTGAAATCGGTACTTTAAAGTTAACTTTACAGAACGAGACAATTTGTTTTTCTTTTGGCAGGTGAGGAAACCTTACAGATCCTAAGATGGAAATCGGATCTCGTGAGATACTGCACTTCGGGTTATGTAGGATTCAAACCCACTAAAACCTCACCTTCCTTTCCGATGTTGGGACCTGGTCTGGAACTGTTTGACACATTACTTCAGGCCAAGTCCTTGGGATGTATTTAGTCAACTCGGTCCATTGTTAGCCTCCTCTGTCTCTCCCGTTCTTGGGTGATCTTTCTCTGCAGGACGCCTTCGACATAGACAACTATAGAGGTCCAATGCTCCTCTCTTTCAAGCATTTTGGCAACTCCGGTGTCATGTCCTCAGATGTCTTTTCCGGGTCATTCTGCAGATATCTCTTTGTGTTTCCCACTGCTTACACACAAAAATCTGAGCTGAGCTTGGTCTGAAACACATCATCATCTCGTCCATCACAGTTCGGATAAGTTGAATCGTCTACTGTCCCCATTCTGTCAAGGTAGGAGTAAAATAGCCCGTGTCCTGACAGTAACTGAGTTAAGAAAAAGTTCACATCTCCAGCTTTCTCTCGAGACAGAACGAAACGATGGAAGAGATGAATAGGATTGGATTCCTCTGACGTTCCAGATGAGTACATGAGCAAATGGTGTTGAATATCTGAATGGAGGCTTGAATGAGTAGCAATCTTGAAGATGCAGAAAGGTCCCCTTCTCGACACAATCATTGTTTGAAAGAAACTTGAAAGCGAGCCCAAAAAGTTTCTGGGTGGAGTCCACCGCAAATCGAAGCTCACGGTGTTTCTCACGAATTTGATACCCTCAATTGGGAATCTGCGTGACTACATGGTCCCTCGACTCGATCTAGACCTCGTAAATCATGAATTCAAATTTCTTTAGGCCCAATTTCGTCATTTTGAACGATTCACTTAATAATATTGTTACTGAGTTCTGTGAGGCCGTCACTACGATGACCAGTATTTGTCCAATGTATCTTGTCCCAGACATCATTGCAGTATGTAAACAATTTCAATGGATGTTCTTGTGAAAAAGTAATGAGGTACCGTCTAAGTTGGCGACTGTCATCAATCTCTCAAGATGAACTAGAAATCCTCATGGATATGTGTTTGCATACATTGAAACATTGATTTACATTAAAATAAGTATGTGTACAGAAAATGAAAATCTGGTGTTACAGGAGTTTGCTATGGAAGAAGAAGTAGTTGTTATTGATTATGAAGATGGAGAAACCAAGGGTAAAAGAGATGTATGTGAAACTAAAAACGACACCTTCCTCCCTAATGTTGGTATTGTCATGTCCAACACAGCAATACAGCATAGTCAAGATTTGGACACTGATGACGTCATTCTCGAAGGTGAGATCACAGATGGATCACGACCTTCTTCACTCACAGTCTCAATGCCAACAGAACTCAAAGTAAGTATTTTTGAATTTTCATAGAACATTTATCCTCAATCTAGTTTTTCAATTTGTCACAAAAACCTTTTTCTCTTTTTAATAAATGCTATTTGAATTGCTTTTTTTATGTTTTTAAAGTTCTCATGTTATGCAAGATTCAGTTTCATTTTGAGACCGTTCAACGTAATTGAGGTATCCATTCTTACTTTCTAGGTTCGAAAATTTTCTCACTCATCAGGAGAGGTGGATATTGATAAAGACCATTTGAAGCCTGGTGACCCAAGTACTTCAGCTTCGAATAAACTTGAGCTAAGTTTAGGCAGTATAACTTCTTCGCAAAGTGAAAATGCATTGAAATCGTTAAAATTGGGTTTCTCCAATGCAACCAACGTTTTAACTAGTCCTTCGGCCGTCGCTGTGCTTTCTCCTCTGACTAAACTTGCAAAAGGTAAATGTATAGTTTAATGGAACCCTTTAACCATGAATTATTCCAAAATTCTGCTTCCTTAACAATGAATCAATTTATAAACGTTTAACAAGGAAACCTTTTTCGGTGTACGGTTTTGAAGTTGATCTAACTTGCATTTCGCGTTTCCAGACCAGTCTGGATAAGTTTTGTGTCTATTATCTGGGTGTCTGCAGATGCATTTCCGGCGTTAAGCTGTAGATAGTCCCGTATGGTTTCATTGTTTAATTCTCAATACTCCGCTCTACGCATGCGCAAAAAAAAAACAACATGCCAAGGCTCATTTGATCACTTCCTACTCTTTCAATCTTGCTCAAATTGAAAGGATAGTTGAAGAGAACTAGTTTAATCGTCTCCTATCAACTTCAACTCGATCTTTATCTTTATTATATCCGCCATAGGGTTAATACGACAGAATTGAAGTACATGCCGACTCATTCGTTTGAAGACGTTGTATCAAGCTTATATTGTGCATTTCAATGATTTATACATTTATGTGCCACACCTAGATTTAGATAGGAATTAGTTCCTCAAATTGAATGAGACCACTCGGGTTGCTGAACGATGATCCAATTGATAGAGGTTGGAGGTTTATTAAGACACGTTCTTCTACATAAATACCCAATGTAAATAAATTACATAATGTACATAAATGACAAGTTTTTTCTGCTTCGAGGGAAACTTTTGAAATCTACATTAAATATAAAAGATGAATCTACCTCCAATGCTAAAATTGTAATAACTCGGTGAAAGGAGGCTAAATCACACAAAATTTCTCCATTTAATGAATACTGTGTTATTCATTAAGAAATTTCAAGTGGAAAGTCAAAAAACGTGACCTTAAGCAAATAGTGTTGAGGTTTATGAATGGAAATATTCGTTTTGTGTGATTCGCTTCCCTTTACTTTTACCGCCGTTCGTGTTTTTCAGAATATTTAGAACACTGACATTTATAAACCTTCTTATTGTTTCAAATTTTTTTATTGATGTTCAGTTGTATCTGAGATGTTTTTAGATCATGAAGAATTTTTCAGTATTTAGGTCATTACCTCTTGAAAACCACACTTGACTCATATTCAAGGCCCACAGGTAATGGGACCATACTCGCCGCCGTTACGTCATTGTCCGTTAATCCCGTTCTTATGTGAAAATATTTAAAGCCTTTAATGGACTCCAAATTCCCCAAGCTGCTTTGCGCCGTGGGTTTTCCCAAGCCACCCTTTTTCTGGCAAACGGTCAGTCACCTGTAGTCTCCCCCCAGCACCCTGGGGTTTCCCGGGGTAGTTGTAACCCCGACCCTGATTGGTTTCTACTATCCCCCTCTCTCTGCTCCCCTGCGATTCCCCACTCTAAAGTTCTCTTAACTTCCCCTCCAAACAAAATTTTTCCGTTTTTTGGTTAACAGAATCTGGAGTCAGTTCTCTCCTTCGTTTTAGCCCGCTCTTACTCCCTTGTTAACTTGACTGATTTCATATGATAGTTATCAAAGTGACTTCATTTTCCTAACTAAGTAGTGGCAAAGCAGCATATCTTGTGATATTGTTGGCTACCTGCGAAACCTCAACTTTGGCAGAAGCGCCCTAAGGTTTTATTCAACAACACCTGTATTTATTTGATTGGTTCACTGTATCGACGAATACTAATTGAATTATGTATTTCCACTCTCGTTGATTGATCATGTACGGATTCATTTGAAATACAGCCTCCATCAGTCAACTGCACAACCGTTTATATCTTCCTTGGGTTCACCTTAACAATTGGTATCCTTCCAGAAATCAAATGTAGATTCAAAAACTGTCAAAAATTTGCCGTAATTGAAGAAAATTGGGTATGTTTGCAGAAAAACGAAGCTAGAATAGAAATGAAAATATTAAAAAAATAAATATCTTGGCACAGAATGGCCGTGAAATGATGCATTGGTGGCATTCTGCTCCACTTCATACGTACTTTCTCCTAATGTTTCTGTCACATTCGGACGTATCTATTCTGTCTGCTATCGTTCAAGGTATCTCGAGACCAACCTCAACATTATAAAACATTTTCGTAAAGCATCTCAGAGATACAAGGTTTTGTTGAAATCAAAGAAGTCACTTAAACACCAATTTCGGCATGGTATTTGGTCACCTCCAATTTGAAGACTGTCCAGAAATACTGCCGTAAATGTTTGTAGGTTTATTTTTATATATATATGTAATGTTCAATTTGTATTAATACATTCACTGGTGAACTGTTCTTTCAGGTATGCAGACATTAGGAGCCAACCTAGATATAAGAAGGTTGAAACAAGGAAAAACGAACTACGAGCCAACATCCGAAACTGAACGGCTCAAAGAATTATGGATTGCCTCTAAATGTAAAAGCAAGCTTATAGCGGTTTAGGGGTCTCAATCGCATTCAACATTTGTGAACCACGCTTTAACCAAATGCGAGTATGATAATAACTTTTAAATGTATCCTGCTTCAATGCTAAAGCTTTAAAATGTCTCCTTAAGCAAATATGGCGAGAGAGTTCTTATTCGAGATACAACACAAGTAACCGTTTGTAAAAATTAAATTCAACGTATGCCCTTGTAAAATTAAACTGTAATAAGTCCACAATAGGCTGGTTTGTTGAAAGGTTAATGTCACAAAGAATGTTGTACTCGTTTGGCTATTGACAAGTTATGAATAGTGGAAAGAGGTTGCAGATCAGTTCCGTCCTTCTATAGTAAAACAGGGTAAACATTCTGGTTAATGACCTAGCAGTCGTTTTTGTTAAACTCCATATTTTTTCTGTTAACCATAAATCTTTCAAAAATGGGTTTGATAGATTGATAGGTTATACTTAAACCCGACCATAGGTTCTAGGATTATTCCATTCTGGTAGAGAGTCTGCATTCTGTCCGTTTGATGACTAGTTATTATTGCTTGCGGGATAACACCCATGGTCAGAGAGCACCTTCATTTCCAAAAGCTCCGACAAATGATTTTTTCCAAGACATTGTGAACGGGGTGCCCATCAATGACGATTGGTATGTATGTTGGTCTGTCGAATCAGTTCGACCTTGGGAATCATCCTGTACATTCATTATGACCCTGTTGAAACCCAATCATAATGGAGAAAACCAACTCCATTTCATGATCACTTTCTTAATGTCCAAATTATTTCTCATATCTTCTGGACAACCATTACATAAGGGATATAAA
The DNA here is from genome assembly GCA_031894815.1 of Creontiades dilutus. Classification (NCBI taxonomy): domain Eukaryota; kingdom Metazoa; phylum Arthropoda; class Insecta; order Hemiptera; family Miridae; genus Creontiades; species Creontiades dilutus. The sequence continues at coordinate 189,483 of JAVIWC010001126.1, read as the reverse complement.
TCATTTTAAAAACTGAAATAACCAAACCCATTGGATGACAACCTGTCTCACGTGTGATGAGCCATATTTATCCTGCGATCATGATATTCAATTTAATTTATCTTTTGTATTAATTTCTTAATTATGCCAACTGTTATGGTTGTTATTAAACCAGGGGTAAACACCTCACAAGCTTCATGACGCACCCCCCCCCCCCCCCCCCCTTAGAACTAGCCCCTCCCCCTTGTAATTTAGTGCCCCCCTCCCCAAAACAAAAATGTAAAATTTATTACATTATACATCACATTACATATACCTTATTTTATCTAAAACTAATCACGGACAATGTTCGAGCACTGTCATTGTCATTTATACGTTTTCAGATAGAAAAACAAACCATATTTAAAATGAATTACCAGGTTCATTATTATTGACGTCCTATGTAGTGATGTAATACATTTTTTAATGTCCTCACGTAAAACACTGTTTCAATAAACTTTACCCCCCCCCCCCCCCCAATTTAAAAGATGCAGTCTGCGTCATAGGGCCCCCCTCTGATTAAACACTCATTTACTCCGCCAAACCTTGAGCTGTTACTGTTGAATGTGGTTGACATAATACTCTACTTTCTCACAAAGATGAAAAGGACGTCAGGCATGAGGATGTTATTGAACATGATCTAGTGGTTATTTATTCTAACTGCTGAGATCCTCCAACAAAGAAACCATATATCCCACATTTTAAATTTTGGCTCCTTCAGTTATTCGCATGGTATTCTCCTGGAACATCCATAAAGTGTTTTATTTGTGAGCAGCTACACTTTGCAAAACAATAGAGTAAAGGCCTATGGCCATCTTGACAACCGTAGAGCTTTATTTTTGTACATCAGCTGATTAAGGAAATGATAAAGAAGAATCAGGTGTTTCAACAAAGACATCAAACAACGCTTCACTTTATGTTTCCCATAAGATGTGCCATCTCAGGTACCCTCTCTATGCTGAAGTTGCTGTAAGAGGCTCTTTGCACAGTTCCTCTATGCGGAATACCGGGACATTCCTATTTCCATTATGATATAGTCTAAGCTTTCCTCTTGTAATTTAGGGCATGCAACATTGAAAGGCCCCTGCTTCTCTTTATTCTTACACTTCACACACCTCGTCATGTCAACTGGGATTAACATATTGCTGACAAGCAAAGCATTTCTCAGCTTTTAGACAAGATAAAATCAGTTTAGACGAGTAAACATTTAAAATTTTGCGTCAAAAAGAAAACCAGGTTTACGGGTACTCTGAAAAGAAGGGCATTTTCCACTCAATCTTCCAGGTTTATTGATTTCAAAACAAAGTTGGCACACCTTGGTTTATGCTTGCAACATGCTCATCCGGCAAAATTTCGGCCTGATTTTGATGCAGTTCAGGTGCACGAGGTTCCCTCATGGGGTGGGAACTCCAATGTCTTCAACGAATTTCTCTGAGATTAAAATGGTTATACATACTTGGGGAGGGGGAGGGCGGTTCCCTTCGAACTTGATGAGTTGGTTGCGACAGTTTTGTAAAAAGGCAGCTCTCAACCAGACAATGACTGGTTTTTACACTGCCATCTTGTTACCCGAGTTGCCAGAAGTCGCCTGTAATGGAGATATTTTTCCCGGAGAACCACTCAGAAATATTTCGATGAATTTGAAGTGCAATATATTGTTATATTTCCGTTGATGTATAGAAAAGTGAGAGAGATACCATTCTTACTGTGACGTACTCGTTATCCGAAGGCTACTGCACGTATGATGTAAATGAAGTTTTCGGTGCGCTTCTACTAATAATGAATCTTAGTGTTCCTACATGATTTTTGAAAACTCTCTATTTCGCTCTATTTCAAAATTTGACGGAATTAGATCAGTTGATAGTACTCCGCTATTCCTGTTTTCTGTCTTCAGTCTACAACGGAAAGGGCAAACCAGACTTTTTGAAAAACGTTTCGTTTGCTCTGCTCTCCAAGAGGCGCCGGGGCTGTCAGACTCAAGTCTAGGTCATCTGAGGTCTGGGGCGTTGTTTGTATTTTTCCTTTTATCCTTTAGGGTGAATCGAAGGTTTAATTTCGATTGAACAAAACTAGTCGAAACTTAGGGCCAGCAATTTATCCCCTGGTAAATGTTCTTTACTTCAACTAATAGACGGAGGGGAGGTATTTTAAGAAAAACGCTTATCTGATGTGTTGTTGGGGCTCAGTCGGCCCAGTGTTGATCATTGTCAATTGTGAATTAATTATGATGCCTCGTTGCTTCAAATTAAAATATTATTTGACAACATTCCACTGCTATCTCTTTTTGCTATTCTTACATTCTGATTGTTTGATCTGAATTCGCTTTAGCGTGTGATAAACTGTGATAAAACTGCGAGTATACTGACCGATGCAAACAAACCAGTACAGATTTGGTTTACACTTTATATTACTTACATTCTACTAATGAGAACACTGTGGAAATAAATGACAGCAATAAATTTGAAACTGAACAAATATGTTAAAGAATTGAGTTGAATAGAACTCGTTGAATTTAAACTGTTACTAGTAGATAAATTAAATGGTTCTACCAAGCAGTATCAACCGTTGTGGTTATGATTGAGGGCTTCTCAACAATAAGTAATAAAAAATACGAATGCTTTTGAAAAATAACGGATCTTATTTGTGTATTTACAACATTGGTTTTGAACAAAATATTTTCATTACTGATAATACTCTAAGGTAAGAGTTGTTTGGAAACTTTCAACTATACTAATCGAGCTCTGAGCAAATAACTTGAGTCTCACTTAAATAAAGAGTTATTAGGTTTTGTCTAAGTAAATCAATAGAATTCTTTTATATTTTGTGTTTAAACAGAAAACTTGACGTCATGTTATTTCTTATTGATTTATTAAAACAATAAATAACACAGCCCCATTACAAAAAAAGGTTAAAAGCCATTGACCAGACCGTGTGTACATAAGGTTTTTGGGGTCGCTGAATCCGAATCCAGGGTTGGTTTGAACCTGCCACCTAATGGTCCAAGTCATTCCAAGGTCAAATTTACCAAAAGAACGGTATCCATGTTCTAACACTGTACTTTTATGTTTTGGGGATCACTGCATCTGAATCCGGGGTCATCATCTTTCTAATTGTTTTAAGATCTCACCAGCATGATGGTTAATACCGTTTTATTGATTGGGCTTTTTGTATATAGCTAACTTGACCTGCTACCTCAACAAAAACTGTGATGGTGACACTATCTCAAATGGGAATGTTTGAAATTATCCGCTCATAAGCTTGTCGAGGTAACGATGCCAGCGGAAGCGCACTGCCTTGCAGGGGAATGTTGTGGTATGAGGATGAAGATGTAGTGTGTCTGACGACGGGTTGGCATTGTTCTATAGGGTCAGCTTACTAAGATAACAAGGCATTGATTGTATGATCTGAAAATGGCCTTGACCCTGAGGTTGAAGGGTCAAGTTGACCTCGGATTCGGATGCAGCGACCCCAAAAACATAAAAGTACACTGTTAGAACATGGCTACCGTTATTTTTGTAGATTTGAGCTTGTAATGACCTTGACCCTGACGTCCTAGTGTCAAACAGACCCCAGATTTGGATGTACACATGGTCTAGTTGGTGGCTTTTAACTTCTTTTTTTTTTTTTGCTGTGTGATATTATTACTTGTTGTCAATACAAGAAAATAGAAATCCAACCATTCTCCAAGTTGGTAAACACTTAATTAAATGATTGCTCATTAAATCATACTGAACGGGTAGAACTTTTTAGTTTACTCTATTGTTATACAGAGTTCGGAGTTGATATAAATTGGTGTCCTCTGACACTAGATTACCTGCCTATTATTTCAACCTCTCCGCTCGTTACCATTCGTGATTTGCAGACAGTATGGATAAACTTAACGAAGTATTGTATTAGTATGTAAATTGTAGTAGATTATGTAGGGGCCATGTCCCGTATAAGCTGTGTATGATATCAATACGTGTGTTCATGTATCGTTCAAGCGAAAACTGACATGTGGTTGTGAAAATTCTACCTTGTCTAATTATTTTAGTGATAACTTTTCATTTTAACTTAGCTACCTGTGTATCTTATTGTGCTATTCGTTTTGTTTCGTCTTTATCTAAGGAATGAAAGTTTGATGTGCTGGAAGTGAAAAGGAATTTTGTCCTCCAAAAATCTGAATTCCCATTTGTGTGCCTGATCTTCCAGAAGTTTCGTGTCTATCTTAATTTGTAATGTAATTTCAAACAACATTCATCTTTGTTGTAGGTACATTCACAGGTAAAGATTTTAGATAAATTCTGTGCGTTCGGTCTTTTGGTGGCCCGTCATAATTTCGATTCATTGTGTACCTACATTTCATTTCCATCAAAATTGTTTTCTCACTTCTTACGATAGGTGAGGTTTGTACCTAATCGTGATGGAGGTTGAAACATTTCATATCCATGTAAAACTAAACAAATTCTGCCTGACCTAGTAACCTTTTCAAAGATATTTCAGGTTTGGTATCCAAGTTTCGAGACGTTTTAGCGTTATTGAGAAAACTCAAGAACTAGTCGAGCAAAACATACAAGATCTTCTGTTGAGAGCCAGCACGTTCCATGTCTAAAGAATTGTGTCGATAGATAATCCATTAATAATTCTAAATATCATTGAAATTATGATTTTTCATAGAGTATCTTCAGATTGTATAAGTAACGAAGTATCTCAGTACTTCAAGTTCAATGTCAATCGCCATAGTGCGAAAACCGAATGTAGTGTGACCCAGCAAACAGAAACTAAATGGATGGTTTCATCTCAACTGTACAAGTTTAGTGTGATTTTTTAAGAAAGCAACTGTTTTTTTTTTTATCCTCCTGCGCTATTCTTATCATTTTAACCACTGTAAGGCGGTTTTGAAAAGAAAAAAAGTACCTATTATTATAGTTTACAAATTGACATTATTTTTTTAATTTTCTTCGACGAATTGTCACTATGCTTTTGCGATTAAACTACTTTATCAAACTCGTCGCTTCTTAATTAGCTGTAGTTCGTTCAATCGTTGGTTGTAAAATATTGAACGTATTGTTGCCTATATATCTATTTAGTAGCACTTTAAGTACGTATCAGATACTTTTGACGTTTTGTGATGTTACCAACTGTTAAACATCATTATTGAGTTTATGAGATTACTAAATAATTTAGAATGTAACTACTCTTAATTTGGATTTTTTAAAATATTTACTATGGTAGTACTCGAAAGATATTCGTTGATATTGTATACATGGTACTAATTTACTATAAGTTGTATCAATAAGGCTGTAACTAAGTAATGTTCCCTACAGTACCTACCCCTACCATTGCTATTAGCCGCTCCCTGTGATCTTACTTCTTTTCGATCTTTTCTACAATACTATGTACATTCAGTGAATTATTTTTAATGGAATAGGGTTCCTGCATTATGTTAATTTGCAGTATGATGCTTAATTTCGATTTAAAGTGGTATGAGGTGAATTGAATGAAAAGTTTCGAGCAATCCAGTAGACCAATTTTTTTCGACAAGAAAGAAACTATTCACTTCTTCTCTAACAAGGTAATTATTATCTTTGTTTAATATTAAGAAACGTGTATACACATGATTAGCTGGTGCAAACTCAACTTCAATTGGTTGTAGATCTCATTTTGTCCAATTTTCTTATTCGATTCGTATAGTTCCGTTAATCTTATTGCTGTTGTTAGAGAGTTGAAAAACTCATTCAGTTGAGATAAACTTGAGCAGTTGAACATCGATTATGTTAATAATGAGAATACTCGTTTTCAGTAAGACTTGCATACTTGCATATACATAAATAAAAACGGAGTAAGATAGAATGTTTTCTATATTTCCACAAAAGTAATCAGTTACACTGTTAAATCGATTTCGACGGTTAGGTCATCATCAGTAACAAACGTGAACTGAAAGTACATCACAGAAAGCATATCTTATATAGGATCGAGTGAGAGGAGGTTGAATCCTATTGGCTCAAGGAAGTGAAAGGGGCGGGGAGGACCGACCAATGCCACTCAAGGCTTACAAAGTGAAAGGGGCACACACAGTATCATTATGGAGAGGCGGAGCCAAACTGATTGCAATAAAGAACCCAATAATGGTGAAATATTTTGGGGAATGACATCATTTGAACATTTTCTTGACCTATCACTTTTAACAGTTTCGAATTTTTCTAGCACATCCAACATACCTCCCTTTGGGCAAAAGTGAGGAAATTCTACATATTGCCTGTTAGTCAGATCAATTCGACTAACTATGATTGAATAAAATTGGGAAGTAAATTATAATTTTGTTATGCGTTATAACTAAAATCAATATCTTTCAAAGGATGACTTGCAAGGCAGAATCCTTGTTAAAAGTGATAGGTTAGGAAAATGTTTAAATGATGTCATTCCTCAAAATATTTCACCATTATTGGGTTCTTTCTTGCAATAAATTTGGCTCCGCCTCTCCATAATGATACTGTTTGTGCCCCTTTCCTTTGTAAGCCTCCCCGCCCCTTTCACTTCCTTGAGCCAATAGGATTCAATCTCCTTCCGCTCGATCTTATATAAGATATGTTTTCTGTGATGTACTTTCAGTTCATGTTTGTTACTGATGATGACCTAACCGTCGAAATCGATTTAACAGTGTAACTCTTTACTTTCGTGGAAATATAGACAACGTTCTATCTTACTCCGTTTCCATTTCAAATGGGTTTCCACAACTTCGTTGCGAGTGACTTAGTCCGTGCATATACATCATCACAGTTATTGTCATTTTCTGTTCTAGTTGTTAGGTACTGGTTTTGATCCATTTCTTATGTGATTTTGACGAATGAAGATGAAATCTATCAACGTAAAAGCAATTTAAATTGCATAAAAATTGAAATTTTACATCCACTTAAGGCCTAGGCAGTTAACGAGAGTCGTATTCACCTTGTGGTAGCGATTGTGTTGTCCGTTGGTTAGGTCTCTTTGAAACCTGGAAACACTGTTATCGACATCTGATTTTGCTGTCACTAGACCAGAAGCAAGTACCTATAATGATCTAACAATCATATGACTTACTATGACTCGTACTATTTTTAAATGTCCCATCAACCGTTCTGTAGCCTTGTAATTGTAGATAGTTATTTTCTAGGTGGGATCTCTTAGAGTACATGGGGATTTGGAACCAACATGAAGAATAAGTACTGCCTATTAATCCCATTGTTGGCATTCTCGTTGTTAATGTTTATTGTTATGGTGATCCATCCTTTCACTTATCTATTCAATTTATTTTATGATGAAATTCATTCTACCACCGATATATCTTTTAAGGCACCTTACCTAACTAACATGATAAGATTGAAATTCTCATAGTGATATTGGGTACATATAATTTTTGCAATGTTGAAATGAATTCTTGAATTTGATTGATAGATGCTCGATTTCATGTCCTGTAATCCAACAAGTACATTAATTTTTAACAATTTTGGAGCTGTTGCTACGGCTTCCTTTTTTTCTTTTAAATTTTCCAAAAGAGGAAAAAACCAAAGTCCTAGGTAAATATTGTTTTAAAGCAAAACTTCATTTTCAAAAGATTATTTCTCGTAAATTTGAATTTTTTGTTAAATTTTTATCTATAAAAATGATAGACAAATTTGTTTGCCTTAAACTCTTTTGCAGAAAAATTGTTTGCACCCTTATGTCAACAATAACCTCAAAAAATTGTTATTAATCTCAAATATAATTTGAAAATCGCTGCAAATTATTACATAAAAGCTTATTATTTTAGTGTTAGATACCCCATACACGAAGTTCTCTGGTCTGTAGATAATCACTAAACGAAATAAAGAGCAAATTATCTAAATATAACTATAGACAGAGGAAAAATCACAGTCAAAGTGGTAGATGTATTTAAAAAAAGGTCCTACAGGGTTATTTGAATCGGCGATCGTTGTTAGACCAGAACACATACTCCGCCAGCACACGCTATATTTGATTGGAATTATGAATATCTTAAGGGAACCGTTGGATTGTTTAGCCTTTTAATTATGTGCGTCCAGCATCATGTTATATTTTATTTGTAATTTTAATCTATTTACCTTATTCAGTATTCATCACCCTGTTGCTAACACCAGAGTAGAGAAATGCAAATGTGTAAGAATTAACAACATGAAATAACATTAGTAATGTAAGTTGAAGAATCGTAGAAAGAATTCAATCAGATAGAGTCATATTGTAACGAATTGAATTAGAATGGAGCATGATTGTAGTGCGACGGTAGAGTTGAGCGAATATTCGGTGAATATGTAGTGAAAATCCGAAAATCATCAAATATTTATTGCACAAGCTTTCAGTCTCTTGGATGAGGAATTTGAGCCATCCATATGGCTGGAGCGTAGACCAATAACAATGGCACTTTTTTGGGCTTTCTGCAGACGACGTTGTTTTCATCGAGTGCTAAAAGATCAGATTTGAAAAATGTCGCGAATTTTCTTATACATTTGTAGGTACGTTGATATGCTATCCATTGTAAAAGTATGGTATAACCATCGAAATGTTGAGATTATTAACCATATCATCTGTGTCTGCTGGTCGAAAACATTCATAGTTTTATTATATATAATATGTATCCGTGTATTTTGTATGTATCTGAAAAAATTCGTGTATGTGTAGTTTCAATACGATTTTCATTAACCAAAGATGTAGTATTTGGAAGCTTCAACGTATTTTCTTAAAGAGAATTAATCGAGTGTATTTGTAATAAGATCCCCTAATTAGTTAAAATGCTCATGACTTACTTACCTGTTATGTAATGTGAATTTCCTTGCTTGATGTTCCTTGTTTAAACTGTTAAGGATCTCTACGTCTCATTCCAAATGGGTTATACTCTAAGAAAACAGTTAGTTCAATTTGCATTCCAATAAAATTCTAGTACATACCATTGTTAATGGTTGATTAATTTATTTCTAAATACCTTTCTCATTGATTGTACGTATACAGTTTACTGTGGGTATAACGTGGTAATATGTCCCTCCCTAGAGCCTCAAGCTGAAAATGAATTTTGCCTCTTCACTGCTGTAGGTAGGGATGCTTGATAAGTAAGACGTCGAGAATGGCTGATCAGTTCTGGTTCCCTATCTATCTGTTTATGCCATACCTAACATACTACGTCAATGAAAGCTGTACATCTTCATGAAATTTCAAGGATTGCGTGATTTGACTTTTAGACGGTCTCCTTTAAAGCAGCGCTCACATCCATCCGGAAATATGGATAGGGGAAGGAAGGAATATGAAAAGCAGTGGAGGGGAATCGCAGCAGTTGGGAAGGCGTTCATAACCATACAGTATTTTGGCTGTATGGAACAGCTGTTTCATGCGATGTCCTCCCACAGCTGTTTTGGTTCCCAACGTCATTCCGTATGCCTTGTAGTGAACTGCCCAGATGCGGAGCCGAAAATATCTGAAAAATCTAATATGCCTATAGTTCGCTTCAAGAGTGCTTCTCCGGGAAAAATATTCCTCCTCCCCAGCTGATGTCCAAACAATCGGCTGCTCGTATGCTCTTTCTGGATGGATGTGAACCCGGCTTGAATATCCTTGCCTACCATAGAGAGGGTGGGGGCATTGGGACTTCTCTCTTGCATTCTCTCTTCAATTCTCTTTTCTATCCTTCTGAAGACGGCAAGGTCCCTCCAGCCTGTTCAATTGTCTTTACGCAGTTAGTTATGACTTACATGATATTCCATTTCATCATGCAGAGACACTACCTATAAGCAAAAACTGAAACTTTTCGTCAATAATATGTGTGACGCACGTACTTTTTTTCTATTTGAAAGATGAACTTTTGTCGTTTTTTTATTTTTATTGAGTTTTAATGTCATCATCGAATTTGCTTTCAAAGGAGAACATCCGAGCTTTTTTCTTTTGTAACCTTTCTGTTTGTTGCATTAGCCAAGTTCAAAGCATTTTTCAACAGACACACGGTGCGATTGCTCCATGTGTTGATTGCGACATGGTCGTGTTGATCACAAAAGGGACAAATTACAGTTATCACGGAGAGATAATAAGTGATCACCAGTCGGAAAAAAGACCCAGTGGTACGTATATCATTAAGTCAATATGCCTACACAGACGTTGTCAACTACCTATAATATAGGTGGGCAACTCTTACCCGAAACAGGCGTTTACGACGGGCATTGGGTTATGACCACTCATTGCAAGACTAACATTTCTGATCTTCGTCTGGGAAAATATTTACGAGTACGTATTTTTCGTCTGGAGTTCAATTCTTTATTTTTGGGTCGTAGCAATAAAATTCAACGGTCCAGTACCTTCCAATTAGCAGTATATTGTCCAACTTGTTTCGGTTTTGCAGATTGATGATTGGGATTGGATGTTAAGTGGGGCAAACCATAACGGTAGAGTGATAGGATGTACACTCAGTAAAAAATGTCTCCGTACACCCACTTTGTTTTTCACGAATATTGTAGCTGCTTCCCACAAACCTTGAAGAACGGGATATTAATTGTATGAATGTATTCACAGACATCTTAAATGATGAATTTCAAGTCAATCAACTGAGCAAACCAAACGAAATTGACAACAGACGTGAACGAATTCATTTTTATCAGGGCGAAAACGTGTTCGTACAGCACAGAGAACAGCAAAAATGGAGGAATAGCTCGTGGCCCTTAATTTTTGCTTGACAACTTCCAGCAAACGGAACTTTATTGCAATAATCTTAATTTACTTTAATATATAAGTTGATATTCAGCCTATTGAAAGATGCTGGACCAATTATTCCCACTCTCTCATTCTTCACAATGTTGTTGATTGAAGGTTCGGAGGTACCCTAATGAATCCCATCCAAAATAGCTTAACCAACCCCTACAATCACACTATATAAAGACGAGCTTATCAGAGTATATCGACGTTTCAGGGGGTGGTAACGCTGGGCGGGTGGAATTATCTCCCCGTCTCCCAGGGCAACCGACTTGCTCCCCCCCGAACCCGCCAATGAAGGAAGGAGGGCCCTAGCAGGGGGAAGCGTCTCCCAGGGCAAGACCTCCCTGGTCCTCTCCTCGGGGATTTGGGATATACGATTTTTTGACTTCGCATATACTTATTATACTCCCTCATTGTGTTATTCACCTATTTCTTTTTAACCTGCGTAGCAGGGCCATTAAACTAGTATAATATAAAAATGGTAGGTAACCCCTCTTCAGCGCATATAATTTCTTTAAATAAAATGTACAATTCCGGATATCAATAATAACTCAATGTAATGTTCACAAAGCAATTTTATTCAACTTTATCGTCTGCATTCAACAAGGTTTAGGTACCGTTTGTAACACTAAGTATGTTCATTACTCTTAGGTGCTTTTTTTCGTTAGCTTAAATCACTTGCCTTCTACAGCTGGCCAAGTTGAATTGTTCATGTATATTCCCTTTTATTATTCCAACTAGAGAAACAAATATTTTGAAAACAAATTGCCAACGTAACGTAGGCCTCAACACCCAACAGTACTGTAACTTAAGTCATTTTTAAACGGTAAAAAATATGGGGGCATTTATACCTGCAAATTTCTACGTTTAAAAATGACATTACTTCATCTTAAAGTGAACATCATAATAAACATTTTCTATAAAAATAAATTAACAATATTATCACAGACGAAAGATGACAAGTTGGGGAAAAAAGAAGGATACGGGAGATAGGTTGTAAATTCGACTATTTGTACATTACATCCTCTAAACAAGAGTTTTCAAAAAAGTACATGAATATACGTCCAACCTAAAAAGTGAGATTTTTCCGATTAAAAAAGATCGAGGAACGACCATTGAGAAACATTAAAAACTTAAGTTATACTACAATCTTGAGTTTTAACGCCATTCATGCCTGCCTTGCTTACGTTACCCCGCTACAGCTTTAACTTGTACAGTTGGTTAAAAAATGTCGAAATACTTTTTCTTTTGTGAAGCATAACAAACAAATGCATATAATGATTCAATAAAGTCAATAAAATTGTTTGGTACCGTTGTCATTTCCAACGGTCGGTAACTAACATCTTTTTTACAACTAGTTTAACTAGATAAGAATGTCCAGATGAACCTTGAATGTATAACTTTTAAACAACACTCAACCAACAACTAATGACTTCGTATAGTATCTTGAAGTGAAATTTGGGTGACTCAAAGGGTTTTAAAAAAACATTCAGATATATCATTCCTCAAGTAAATCACCTGGGCAGCTCCTCTAGTTGTAAACACACTACACATAGTATGGTAATGAAACTGTCTATGGTTTGCTACCTGTTACAAAATATTGTCTTTTCTTCTAACAGGAAAAAGTAACATCACCTTCAATAACATTAACAAATCATGAACGAAGGACTAAATGAAATAAATTGTACTCATTATTAACATATTCGGTAGATGGTATTATCGACTCTTTGAGTGGTGTAACCCAATTTTAAAAGGACTATCGACTACAGTTGAACCAAATATTCGTCAGACCAAATCGTATAGCATGCCTAAATTTACGCTTTAAATGTACAGTTTTGCTTCAGAAGCAGATGATTTCCAAACAAGCACCGTTCCATTTTTCATCTTTAGAAGTATTAATAAAAATATTCGTTTTCTATCACACCCTTTTTACATACAAAACTAGTGGAATCACTGGATTCGACCCTACACATAAAATTCTCACTGAACCATCAAAGCCTTCGACTACTTTGAAAAGTGCTAGCTAAATAAATGTATGCAATTTAGTGGGAAACAGGTTTCTTCTTTTTTATCTTATTTAAACACTAGTACTGGTTAGGTATGAATAACTTATTGTTATAATAATATCTAGCACCAATAGCTTGGTCGGTTAACTCGATCTCACTGCACTGTCTACGATTAGGGTATCCTTTCTCAATATTATTTTCAGGGAACGTTAAAAGCGCAGCATAATAAGGAGCAACGAAATTATATATCCAGGAAACATTGGAACAACCGGCACAACAAACAATTTCAAAACGAGGTCATGAGTTGATTGGTAGATCGAGAATCAATTGAATTGTATTGGTTAGTGAGGTAATTAGATGTATTGAACAGAGGAACAAAACCTAAGATTATTTCGAAGGTCGAGCGGAAAAGTCTTGTTTTTTCTTGGACTGCACCGTTGAATGAGTTTCGTGTGCTTTGATAATGACGGAGTTCCTTTTTCCTGCGTTTCCCATTCAGCATTCAAACAGCAGCCAGCAAAACCAATGTTTTACAGGATGATGTATCTTGCCTCTATCAGTTATAATAGTTTTGTAAACAGAGAGAATGTCGCGTGAATGGTCAGTTTATGTTATTCTTCATTGCCATTTAAAGGGATTGTTCAATTTTATGACAATTGCTGTAGAGATGAAAGTCAAATCCTCTTTTATACCACATCAATCAAGATATTGTCGCTAGACTATTATATTCATTCGTACACCTTTTTATTTGAGTCACCTTTTCATATTTAACGTTTATTTGTTGTTAGCTATGCAGAATTATTGTTTGTTTGAGACGATAACAAGTGTTTTTTTACGTGAACTGTTGATGGTGGGAGTGGGGCCAACTAGCAAGAGCGTGGTGAAACGTTGATTTGTTTAACTTCGTGTGACTTCAATGAGCGACGGCTCTGCTTGAGCACTGAAGGCCACTGGAACTCCGTACAAACTGGATGGCGAAAGAGTCGGCAACTCCCTGTGAATTATTGATTACGAAAATTATATCAACTTACCATTTGGTAGAATAACACATATTCTACCAAATATAGAGATATACAAAGAGATATACAGAGATATACAAAACCAACTATTCGGGAGTATATTGGTCTTAGGGATCAAGGAAGGAGTCGAGAGAGTGAGTGATAGAGTTCCCATACCGAATGCCCACCAGTTAAAGTAACGGACACCATGAAGCACACCAGCAGAAGTCAGCACTAAGCAGTCCAAAACACCTTTCCGAAACCACACCTTACGCCCATATGACACATTCACACATTGTGTGAATCTAAAAATGCAATAAGTTATTATCCAAAGCTTCATCATTTCCGTATTAGATAGCTGTTCTGCGTAGATAACTGGTCTGATAATTTAAATGGAACTCATGACACACACGTATGTACCAGAAGAACATTATTGACGTAACATAAAATTCTACATAAGCTTATCATGTCCGTCTTATATGTAGCATAAGTAACTATAATTCTTGAAAAGGGAATCCCATAGAAATTATATCAGCTGGTAGGTAATTAGGCGATATTTACTATGTTATGTACGGCCAGGCTTATGCTCCTCTCCTAGCCCCCTAAGCCTTCCCTTCATGCAGTTGGTGGTTGATCAGGAAATAAATACTCTATGGGAGCCAGAAAACTCTCTCAACATACGTAATGATGGAATGGTACAGTAGCCCCTTCCAAGGGATGAAGCGATTAATAGTTGCAACACCGTAACGATATCCCTGACGAGAAGCCATTGGGTTTATCCTCGGAAATATTTTAAATAGGAGGGGTTTTGTCCGATTGCAATGCTGTAGATCCAATCTGCTTCACCACTCCAACCTCTTTCAGCCAAAATTTTTATCCTTGAATTCGAATCAAAATCAGGGACTATCTTCGTGCCAAACAAAATACACAATACTGAACTTCCTAAATTTGCTGAAGTACAAATATTACGCTAGGCGGTACTAATAAGAATTATCTATGTAAAATTTTGAGATTATTACTTGCTTCAAAAAACTGTATGCTGTATTTCTCTATATGAAGACTATCATACCAAGTTATAATCCCTTCTTGGAAGAAGTTGTCACCAATCAAATCCCGAACAATTATGAAACTCAAATTTCTCGAAGCACAATAACACTCTTGGATTCAACATTTTGGAACCTTTTTCTGTACGCCTCTTTAATCCAATTTTTCATAAAGATACAATTAGTCTTGTTTGGCGCCGAATGCCTTCAAATTAACCAAATCACTTGAATGGTACCATGTATCATGTTTGGTCACTGCAAGCAATGTGGCTTTGTAAGGTTTGAACCGTCATGATTGACAATTAACAAAAGGGGAAGGGAGGATCTAAAGTGGTTGCCTACCATTATTGTTAGTGTCAACTGATCTGGCTAAAAACAACAATGGTTGCGACCGTTGATCAGAACATTGGATTCTCCAAAAATGAACCACTAATTCATTCATCAGCCTGGTTATAACGATGGCCATCCAACACATGCACCATTACTGTTGTGGTCCTCAAGTTAACCCAATTGATGGTTATTCAACACGTGGGTCGGTGCTCTCGTGAGCTTCCAGTTAACTCAATTATAGGTAACCAATTGAAATGTTGTGTGATCGACCATCCCATACAAGAGTGTGGATTTAGCAGGACCCTGCTCTCATAGTTCAACAGAAGAAAAACTGTTCTGGAAAGGTCTACCTGTGCCTCTTAGTCTGCTTGTTGAGCAAGGCCTTGCTTTTCCCAGCAATAATGCTATGCACTGAAGGCTCTTTAGCTTTCATTAATAGGTTTAAGGGTAGGAGAGGGTAACCTTCAGATCTCTACTCAGGATTTTTCTGCTGTTTGAAGGGAATCTATCAATGGGAGCTGACAAGAGGGAAACTGATATCTCTCTTATACTCAGCTGCAAGAGATAACATGGCTCCTTAATCCACTTCAAGATGGACGCATGGATGGCGTCTGGGAAGATGGAGTGAAATACATGCAAGGCCATCTTTAGAGGACAGGTGGAGGTACTCCATTCACCTACAAAGACATATCCATCTTGTTTTTAAACATCGAGTCTATTTTGAATTTCTTCGTAGGATTTCCATAATCATCATTGTTGGAAGTCCAACAGTGACAAATCATCATCATCATCAAATCATCAGGACTTCAAATAGAGCACCGTACAAACATGACCCGTAAATTGAGTCTCTGATTGTGAATGTTGATTCATAATATTCATTTTGTAGAAAAAGGAGCAGGAACTGGATGAACAGTATATCCACCACTATCAGCTAATATTTCACATAATGGAGCATCAGTTGATCTAACAATTTTCTCATTACATTTAGCAGGAGTATCATCAATTTTAGGTGCTGTTAATTTCATTTCAACAATTTTTAATATGCGACAAACTGGAATAACAGCTGAACGAATTCCTTTATTCGTTTGGTCAGTAGGGATCACAGCTTTATTATCATTACCGGTATTAGCTGGGAGTAATTGCCCCTAGTGCCTCTTCATTCTCCTCCCAATCCATCATAACTTATGACCAGAAATTAAAGCACGCATTTGACAGCCCCTATTCAGATTTTTGCTGTTTTAAATCCTAATTATAATTAGTTTTAGAAGTACTTCAATTCATGTGTATCAAAATATGATGTTCTTTTTCAGGATTTGGAAGTGGCTTGGTGTGATGTTTACATGTAACACCAAGTTTAAGGCAATAAAACAAGTTCTCCTACCTATCTAGTGTACACCAACAGTCTCTGAACTAAATTTCCCTTTTCCATGAAATGATTGTCAATGTTTCAATCGTACGAACCTATCATTTCTCTCACCTACTCCCCACCTACCACGCAGGTAAGTTAGTTGAGATTTGGAATTGGGAATCATCAACATCCTTTTTTCGCCGTGCCACGGAAGGAAATAAGCAGGGAATGCCAACCAATTTTTCTTGGAATTTTTCTTCAATCCCAGAAAGTTGAAATGAGTTCCACTACTGCGATTCTTATCTACTTCCCATCGATCCCTAAAACGACCTCAGCTGGATGAAGCTCCCTCACCCCTCATTCCTTCACTGCTGACGTCATGGTTCGATCCCCGGGATGTCTACTTTTTTCCTCAGTTATCAGAAATAAATAATTTGCCTTTTTAATTATTACCTATTCCGATTCAGGAGCTCTTTTAGTTTCATAACAAAGCTCTATTGATCAATGAAACACACAATTCAATTACATCGGATTCATTGTTTTTCATATCACAATTACCTTGTTTTCCCTTGAACTACATCGTTTACATTCTATAGTAAAGCCTTCTGTAGCAAGCCCACTCTTTTCGTACTATTTCGTGTAATAAAGCCTTCATTATGGTCTGGGATGTATCAGTAGAGTGATATCGAATTTCTCTGTGGACATCATGAATATATTTACCACTCACTACCATTAAGCTTAAAAAAAACTGGCATTTTTATTTAGCTGGGAGTCTGTATCAACTGCTATAGATAAACTGGATAGCCAAGTCTCGCTTATTCTTTCTCACTTCGCTTACAAGGAATGGAACATAGTAATTGTTGAATGTCACGAAGTTCGTTAAATACCACTACCAATGAAAAGGATTGAGAGCACAGCAGTAGAAGATGGTAGTATACTGAGAGTAGATTGATTATCTCAAGTATACGTTCAGTTAGGGATGATTACCATTCCGAAATTTCAGTTAGTTCAATTAGACCAATTGATAAAATGATGAAATATGTTTTTTAACTCACAACATCCAACAAAAAGCCCCAAAAGCGGGAAGCCGAGCTTGCCAATCCTTTTGCCGTATCTCAGTGAGGATTTTTCAGTAAGCGAGATCCCGTTTCTTTCATTCGGAACGCCTGTTGAATGAAAAAATTAAAATGAGCTCGATAACTTATCAATTTCCACGAATAGATCGGTACCTAGCAACCCCCCTCCCCATCATCACGCTCGCGCACTCGCTCACTCTCTCTTAAAAGTGAGGTTTTACACGAGAGAAGAAAAACGCCGGCCAAGTTGGATATTTAAATGTTTTAAATAATCTCAAAAGACTCTTAACGTCAGATCATGTAGAGAGTAAGCTTGATAGAGGTACTCTCGGGAAAGGTTCTTACAGGGATTAATTAACGCTTTCAAGTCGATATGATCGACTCGAACCCTCCATATTTAAGTAAGACGGAAAGCGATAAAATGCTTGCTGGATTTTAAATAATGGAATGAGATGAGTGAACAATGGATTTATGACAGATGAAACTCACGGGGAACCAACTGAGTCAGAACAATCATCTACACTTCATGACAGGTTCTTGTGAATTCATAAGAGGTTTTCTTCTGGCATGTGACGAAACTGTCTCGTATTGTTTAGAATTCATCACCTTACAGGACAAGAACAAGAGTGTTAAATTTATTTATTTATTAGAGTTGGTGTTAAATGTATTTTGGGCAAAGCGTGTGTAGGTCCAAGAAGTCACTGTAGTGGATGATGTTGCAGTGCCGTCATTTCTGCTTCCCTATCAAAGCTGACCAGAGCTACCTGAGGGAGGTTCTTCTCCCAATCGTTGAACAGCAGTAATGATTCGATTTGTGATTTTACAATTCGACGGAATAACATTCTAGTTTCAGGGTTGCGCTTCTATACCCAAGAGCTACCGTTGACAAATTAGTTTAGAAGAATCACTTTTCGGGGTGGCGTGGGGGTGTTGGTTGGTCAATTAACCAGTATGTGAAAAAACTGTTTACTTAATTTTTCTTAAGGTACGACCCTTTGTAACAGCATCCATCTATATTGACTACGAATAAAGGAAGTAGTGAAAAAGCTAGCACAAGAGGAGTGCGATATTCAAATCAAGAGTGAAATGGCAAGTGAAACTTTTTACCTGCAGAAATCTGTTCCTGGGTGACAACTCATTTGTTTCGACTGTTGATGATCATCTGACATTTGAACTTTCCTACCTAAGCTGAAACACTTCGTAGTTTTCCTTCTGGAGTTAATCAAATGAAATTTAAATTGCTCTACCTCTGAACAAGTTTTATATTAACCGCAGTACTGAACTGGTATTTACCGCTTTTAAATAGTTAAATGACATTCAATCGCAGGTTTTCAAACTAATCATTGGTAAACATTCATTTCAATCTTTCTCCGTTTTTTTTCTTTTGAACATGTCATAATGATGTTTTTATTGGAGCTGTAAATATTATACTGTTGTGTATGGGTGAAGAAAAACCTACTTTTGAGAAAAAAACGCACATAATCACTTCCACCACCATTTATATTACAAAAATTTAAAGAGGACTGGATGAAAATTGAACGAAAAAAAGCGCGAAAAACAAGCAAAAGCTGAGCAATGTAAAAGCACAGGAAAAAAGGATAATTTCCCCTTTGAAGGATTTAGCGTCGCAACCAGATCAGAGAAGTACTTGACGTGACTTTAGGATGCAGTTAATTTTCCTCAGCTTTGGTTAGCACCCATTTGCTCGTCCAATCCGTCATTGGTACCACACTCTGAATTGAGATTGACGGATCTGCTAGAAGCTGTTAGTTCGACCAAGCTACCAAGGTGGTAACTTTAAGGTACATGTTATTGCCTACCCTGAGCATAATTCACCCCTAATGTTCATCAAGCTGGAAAAATCAAGGCAAGTCTCTCTAAGAAGCACGTTACCCTCCACTTCTTTACAAGCAGCCTCTTGTTTTTGTGTGACCCATTGATTCAAGCCAACTTACAAGCTTACCTGACTTTTTTGTCGGTGTGTTGCGATTCTTCTTCTTTCTTGTTGAGGAGAAACCATTTGAAGAATTCGTAGGTTGACCAGCATATTGCAGTTGATGGCATTTGATATAGTACTCTTGGACTGAGGCCTTTGAAGAATCCTAATGGGCCACCCAGCCGATAAACTGCTTTCACTGCATTGACGAGCCCTCGTACGTTCGCCTGAAAGGTTAATTGAATTCAATAGATGGGATGGGGTAATTCCACAACACAAAGTTGTTTTTCTTATAAGGGTTTCTTTTACGCATGCACAGATGCTACAGACACAAAACGTCTTTGATGTAGGGATTCGTTATATTGAAGTTATGAATATGGAGAAAAGAGAAGCGAAGTAACATGAGTACGTAGATGGTGAAGTAAGAAAACACTAACCTCACTTTGCGTGTTGAGAAGTGTTTTACAGACATCTAACGGAGTGGTGATAGCTGCAGCTATACCTCCTGCGAGAGCACCGGAAACCATGTGCATTTTTGGATTGTACTCCCGCGAAGGGTTGGTGATGTTCTGGGCGACCTCGTACGTCATAAAATGAATACTCTGCGCAACACAGTTCAACGTCAATCAAACAAATCAAACTATGTATAATGCTATAAAATGGGGAGGAAAGTTCTGATAGGTATTATCACTCGAATTCCAAGGTTAACTGATTATTCTTTCCAAAATGAATAATTCGGTATCGCTCAAACATACATGTTGATTACGGAGTTCGGTTTATTGGAAGTTATATTATTCAGTATTATTGAATTAATCAATATTCAAATTTAATAGTCGAACATTTTAGGGCTTTTTGAATGTCCAGTGCTTCAAGAAAATTGTGTAATGCTCAACATCGTATGTCAGTTACTGAAAAAAAAAGAGTTTTGTATTCCAATATCTAACACCCCTTAAAATGTATAATTTTATCAAAAACACACGTACATTTTGCATTTTATAAACCCTCACTAATGGACCCAAACAAAAAGATGAGAATAAAACGAAGTACAAGGCCCTTGAAAACTAAAACTTGACACCTTGATGAAATAGGTTTCGGCTGAGACTCTACGCTGATACAGGAAGAACTGCCAAGCTACTTTTTGATGTTAGCTCAATTATCCTACGAGAATAAATCAGAGCCTACTCCGAACAAGAAATAGAAACCTAAAGAAATTAAATATTATGTTTGTGCATTCGCATTCGCTGCATTTGATCCAATTACTATGAAATTATTTTCTATCATCAGCTTCAACCCATATTTGGCTGCACTCAAAAATAACAAAAATTGCTAAGAGCAAATCTGTGCATCGCTAAGAGCAAGAAGGAATTTTGACTCGAAGTCAAACAATCAATTTCTCAACCTTGAGTAGAAATAATTACTACCCTCCATTCAGTAATCAACAACACCTTTACAATAATTAATAGATCCAACTGGGACTTTCCAACTAATTTTAGTACAATTCAGTCATTAAAACTTATCAACTCCGATGTTTTAATGAACGACACTCAATTTTTACATTCGCATCTTAAAATAATATAAATTAAGCTAGATAGTGATTGAATCAAATGTAAAAATGGGTACCTGAAATGGGATATTCATAGTCAACTGCGTGGTGTAGCTTCGGTAAAATGCGGCAATTCCTTGCGTGGCGTAAACTTTGCGTATACAATCGAATACACCTCGGTATGGGCTGTTGAACATTTGAAGTCGCTGTTTAACAGCTGAAAAAACAACATTTGACGAATTTTTAGTAGGTAACTATAATTTTCAGTTTTATAAGCAGGTAATACAATCGAGACCTTCAGAAGAGTAGTGAAGGTTTGATTTTCCGTATTCTTAACCCAAGGTGGTAGCGAGTCTCATTCGCTTTCACGTGTTATCGCAAGAAATTATTGTTAACTTTAGGTGCTGGTTTATTATTCAATAATAAACCATTGTAATCGCTCTTGAAAAAGAAAATTCTAACCCCCCTGAAAATTTCATGGATTACGTTTCAAAGGGTGTAGAATCCGAATCTGCAATACAAATTTTTCCGTCCGTCCGCCGTACGCACGATTTCTCACGCACGAAAAAGCTGAAATTTTCAGGAAAAATCCATGTTGGTCCGGCGACCCCCCAATTCTTGAGCCAGCTCTCTCACTTAATTTAAAGTGCCCTTTAAGGGTTGTCAAATTTTGTAAAATCCCTAAAAACCTCAAAAAAAAGTCAAGGCGGCCTAAATTTGTACTCTTTTTGAAGAACGCTCCACGAGGAATCGAATGAGCCCCTCCCCAGGTCCGTAGGTCAAACCATTCCCGATCTATGGTCCGATTTATGATGCCAACATTCGCGTTATTTTGGTTTATTATTGTTTTTGTGTTGCTATCAGTAACCTGGAGTGAACTCCAGAAAGGCTTTGTAGCCGATACATGGGTTGAAGCATTCTGATAACCATAAAAAACGCCGTAAATCCTTTCGCTGGGGTTTATTATTCAATTGGCTTGCGTTCATGATTTGAATTTCTTACTAAGCTTTGGAGTTTGCGTGTTTCACAGGTGATAGAGCGATTATTGAATTTCAGGAGATATGCATAGAACACGTAAATTTGTTATCAACGAAAATACCTATTTGGATTGTTCAGTTGATCATGTTCGTGTTTTTATCAGATTTAAAACGAGAAATATTAGTTTTTTATTTGAAAACTTTCCACGATTTTTCATAATCAGTAAACGATTATCCCTTTTCGGGGTGAGATTCTTGAAAACAAGCTACGTATCATCAGCTTTCCTACGGTATTATACAATTCAAATCATTAAACGAATGTACGGGAGCAAATGGCGTATGAATGCTAGAAAAAAGAGGTATTTAATTTAAGCGAAAACCAATAGTCCTTCCATTGTAAGATTATTTTATGATTTCGATGTTGTCCAATGTTACGTAATATCCGACGCTGGATCGTAGGAGGCGCTCTGAACCCACCCAGACAGCGTAATCCTAGTTTTTTTTTAACAGCTCCCTCAAATAATAAATTTTGAAATTAAATTACTTTTCTATATTGAAAACGCTGCTTGTTCTGGCGTATAGGTGTATTATTCTTTGAATAATGGGTGATTGCTCGTGTCATTTTGAGGTCTGGTAGATGGGGGTCGGGGGCTCATTTCTATGATCAAAAACTCCCTCAAGGCAGCGGCCCAGGGCAACGAACTCATGCTGCTATGGGTTCCGAGTCATGAGGGAATAGAGGGCAACGATGAAGCTGATCGCCTTGCTAAAAAGGGATCAGAGTCCAACCCAATTGGACCTGAACCCCAACTAGGGGTTACCAAGAGTTATATAACTCAACGGGTTCAGAAATGGGAGGACAAAACACGCACAGAATACTGGCACAACACTCCTAAGCAGAGGCAAGCCAAGCGGTTTCTTACAATCTCAAGGAAACGCGCAAAAGCCCTTCTATCATTGATGGGGCCTTATCCTTGACCTTCGCAAACTAGTGGGTCTTCTGACTGGCCACTGCCCCCTAAGGTACCACATAAACAAAATGGGTAAGGCCAGGACAGTAGAATGCCGGCTCTGCTGCGAAGAGGCAGAAACAGCAGAACACATCCTCTGTAATTGTCCTGCTGTTGCATCAACTAGATTCCGGCATTTTGGGAAGGGTGTCCAAACACCCTCCGGTATTGCTTTGGAGACGCCTGAAAACCTCCTACACTCTTCTACTTTGTTGTTCTACTTTGTGAACGAAAAGATTATTAAAAAGGTTACGAATTCAAATGGGGACAGCGTCACAATAGATCCTAGCGGTCTCAGTGACCAGGGGCTCCTCCCATCCCTTATCGGAAAAAAAATGGATCTGAAACCTATACCAGTGGATTTTGCATCCAAAATTACCGGGGAAAGACGCTCAAAAATGTGGACTATAGCCTCTACGCGTGTAAAGCTTCCTACGCACTTGAAACCAACCACCATATCGTAACAACGTTCCTTAGCGGCAAGACTTCATGGGGAATACATTCGGAAGAACGGAACGGCCCCGATCGCTCAGTTGGCAGTTTTTCGCCTTCGCATCAAAGGAATGTTATGGAACAACTCAAGAGACTAGCGATGACAGCGTCCGCCGGGCACCCTTCCGTTCCTCCATTTTTCAAATTCCCCTCCTTCGCTCATCCAAATTCTTTCTCTATGTTTCTGTAAATTTCCATCATTTCATCAGTTTGTGTTAGGGCTCTGGCAATTCATTAAGCTTCACAAATCACTGGGTGTGTTATATGACAAAAAACATATTATAGCAAAATATGGAAACAGGACGCTTCCTTTTTTCAATAACCCGACTTTAGCCTATTGCTGGTGAGTTGAAAAAATACTCGATTATCTAAACAAAATCCGCTTTACCGCACATAGCACCTCTCTTCTAGCAGGCCGATCCTGTCACGTGCATCGATGCTAAGTCAAAAAGATGTTTTTTCGACGTTTTCGATGATAACCAAATCAATCAATTCTATTAGGCGTCCCTCTACTGAGGAAGCCTTGCTCAAGACGGGCGTCCTAATTTGAAAATATTAGAAAACAAAGAATAAACAAATGAATGTTCAACAGATTGACCTCAGCATGATTGAGTGGTTCGGGATACGATGAATGAGTCAACAAGACATAACGCACAATAATACACAGATTTGGTAGATTATTGGGAGCCAATCTGAAATGAAGATTCCCAGAACGATTTAGGCTGCGTTAACATGGAACCGGACTGAGGTCGCCACAATTGGCCGACCAGGGGATCTCGGGCGTTTCACAATGTTTTCAACCTGTTGGACGAAGTAACGCCTACTTTGCGCATGAGCAAATGTGAATTCCTTGTAGTGTTCATTTCTCATGATATATTCGTCCAACTCGGCGGGGAGCTGGGTATATACATTGGAACGGTGCCCAATTATTTAGTGGCGATTCGTATGCTCTACAATTTATAATCATTGATTATCACATAACTAATTTATGATTGTTCGTTACAGGCGAAACAACGAAGACGACTGAACCGAATTTGATGCCATTTTCAGTGATTGTGCAGGCTGGCTTCTCAGTTATCTGCCACATTTTTCCTTGACGTAGGGCACCTAGTGCAAAAACACATTTTTCAAAGTAGTTTTCACAGGATCAACCGGTCCCGCGTCGTTCAAGCTCGGGAGCAGTATGCTGTAGATTTTAAGATGAGGCTCTAGGAATCTTATTGTAAGTGGTTGTGCAATTCAAATTCAAAATTTATTTATTGACACAAAGAACAGTTACTTAAAGACAATATATCAAACACAAAAAATAAAAACGTATGTTCCCTTGTGTCCACGGAGGCCTAAGTTCTAAGAACTTGTATCCCCCCATGGAGTTGCAAGAAGTCCCTTATTCAAAAATTTTGTTCCCAATCGATATACTGAAGTACCTCAGCAAGAATCAATTTAAATAAATAAATCAATAGACAAAAAAAGTGACAAATTAAAAAATATTCTCAAAGTTCAAATCTTGTGTAAATTATCTTTAATATGCTTTTTAAAAGCTCCAACATTTTAAAAAATAGGAAATCAATATTACGTTCATAAAGAAAACCCAACGCCATAACATGAGAATTTCTTCTGTATAATTCCAGGTTAATTTTTGGAAGTGTAATATTTGACGAATTAGCAGTTCGCGTTGAATGCAATTGCGCCAAATTTGACGGAGCGATTCCCGTTTGAAATACATGCATACACGACTTCTGTGTGAAGGCATCTTTTATATTTAAACAGCCTAGCTCACTATAAAGTAATTTAGCACTACTCCTAGAAGGCCTATTCAGGATGATACGCCGAATCGTATTTTACAATTACCTGTAAGCCCTTATCGATTCCATTGCCGGGCGATATACAGAAGTGGATGAGTAAGCGCAAATATGAGTTTCGCAAAATTTTCATCGCACACTAGCTATTATTGGTCTAGTTACGTTCAAATGGGAGGACGAGCTACTTGCTTGTTGCTTTTCGTTGTGATTGGTTGAAGTAACCATGCAAAAACCTGTATTTTGTTGTTACAGAAGAAACTTCGAGACTAACAGACTGAAACAATCAGGGATTCTGCCGGTGAGCAATCATTTGAAAGTTGGTTGGGGGGTTGGTTGATTGTCTTGAAGGAATTTCAAACCAATTACAATCAATTAATGCATTAACATTGCTGCGAATAATATTAGATTCCTAATAAACTGGTTTTATGAATGCTGCTCAACGATGGTACGGTCCGGGAGAAACTTCGCTGCGATCAGGTTTATTTATAGAATCTGGTCACTGAGAAGAGTTGTCCTTGGCTGTTTCATAGAGCGGTGCCTAAACTACGCCATCATCCCGATCTCGACCACTTTCATCGTTAAATAGGGCGCATCACAAGCTCCGTAATTTGGTTAGAATGCAAGTATTCCAATTTGCTCGCTGTTAGTATGTGATTCAACGTCCAGATTATTAAGAAATAGTTAACAAATTATCTAGAATATCCGTACAATCGCGTGGAATCCATCTTCAAAACATTATGACGAATTTCTCAAACCATGCCACCTAACTGGACGTCGATAAGGTAAAATACTACAAATTTCCAAAGCCATGTGAACACGGTTACGGATTATTTGATTTCAACATCGTCTTCAGCCACTACGAAACGTACGTACTGCAGATGTGGTTTATTTCAACAACTTCAAAAGATGATGCGCTACAGAATGAAGCATCTCTATTGATGTGAAAGTTCTTTGAAATCCAAATACAACGTAGTAACCACCCTCCTAAATAACGTAATGAATCAATCCTGTTTGATGTGATATCCTGTTTTCCACTAGATGAGACACCACCAGCGGAAAAGCAGCTTTCCTGTTTGGTGTCTATAGAGTGACAGGGAATATTCTAGAATATCTCTTTCGTAAATACTGGAAATGACGAACTACGTGATTGTATGTTTACTTGAAGATGAACCCAGTTCACATTCTGACTATAAAAATCACCAATAGAAATATATACCTATTGTGGTGAGATTCTGACTAGTAAAATATCTGTGCTTGATATTGAGAAATGACAAGGCTCTTTGGTAGGGAGATGATTTTATTGTCCTCCGACGTTTCGGTCCTGGAACAGGACCCTATTCATGTAGTAGATAGTACATTTAAGGTTTCCATTAGGTGGTTGTAGAAACTTTTATACATTGAAACTTTCAACTAGGAAATAGGAATATGTAAGTATCTATTAAAGGCGTGGGAACATTAACATTTATAGGAAACAATAGTAATAATATGCTTAAAAGAGTGAGCACATTAAAATCATTTATAGGAAACAATCTAGACCAATGATATGCTTGGAAACTGTAACTCCAGCAGTTATATTTGTTACACGAATTTCCATACTCAGATCCTCCAATAAGATCAGATGAAATTCATAACGAGAATAGGATTCCGTAGAAGATAGTGTGATTTTGCCTGTTCTAGGGTTATGGACAGGCACTACCGAAAATTGTGCAGGGATGCCTTCGACGTGAAAAGCGATAGGAACTATTGATTTTGAATCCTCAAAATTGATGAGTATGCTTCCCATACGTTTGCAGACTCGCAAGCAAGAAGTTGGATGTAGCTTCTTCAATTATAGTAATATGAATTCACTATCCCGGACGAATAGTCCGAGATTCTAGAACGTGCAACAATGATATGCAATGTTTGACTTGTATGTTGATATTTACAGAGGTACCTAGTCACAATAAGTTTTCAATTGTTCAACTGTGAAATCGATGAAGTAGTGATGACTAGGTAAGTACCACTACAGTAACCAAGAAATTCAGGCTCACAACACAAACCAAAAATATGTTGGAAGTTACAGAGAGTAGGTAGCAATTAGCAAATTCAATTCGAACTAGTTTGGCAATGAAGTGTTATTTGGCCTCTTAGCTCAGGACGCAGCTGGTGAAGCGGCATCGTTAATTATGGTTTTGGAGCAGTGCAACAAGCGAGAAAAAGCAAACAATTTTCTAAATTATGGTAATGTTTACTCGGACGACTTTGTTAGGCCTCGTCCTACGTGAGCGGAGGCCCTACTGGTGATTTACGCGAGTGCAAGCGTGTTTTGTTAGGTTAGTTTTGTTCCTTTTTTCAATACGAAAAGTGTTTTTATCAATTTATTACATGAAGACGATTTTGATTGGCCTCAAGTAATGAGTTGAATGATTTTTTTACCCCATGAAGACGGTCGTTTTCCTATTTCATTGATAAGTAGCTACAACAACGTTCCGACCAACCATGCAAGCACCCGAGAAACGATGTTGGCTCCAACAGATTCGGACAACTTCAAGATTTTTGACAACCGATGTAAACAATCGCGCGTTTGTAGCGGGAGTAGCGAGAAGGAATCAACCCGATTCCTGATTGCACGTCACGTGTGAGTGTCAGCGATTGACGATAGTGTGTGCACCCAGGATTAACAACTAAAGCTGGCCATTCCTAGCGCTCAAAATGGCATGGCGCGTCATTCGTCGGGCCGAATGGCGCGGGGCGAAAACGTCGGAAATTTACTACCCCATATTCACCACTACCCCCAAATTCACTATCACGCCACGCCATCGTTCCAATGTTGATCTGACCTCCGAAGGGATAGTGTTGTTCCGCGTTTCTACAATCTGTTATCATGGACGAAAATTTGCTTCTATACTACGCTGCTATTTGCCTCTGCATCAAGAAGAAAAAACCGAAACGTAAATGGGTGAAGCAATGACTGCTCAAGAGAGTCCAGTTTACTCATTTGAACTTATTGAACGAACTGGGACTTGAACCTGCTGATTGGAGGACTTATCTGAGGATGGATGAGGAGTCGTACCTCCTCCTACTTTGTTCAGTATCTCTCCTGATCGTAAAAAAAGATGCTCGCATGAGGAAATGCATCAACCCTCATGAAAGGCTCGCGGATATCCTCGGATTTTTAGCCAAGGGGATGGACTACGAAGATTTTTGGCGCGTTTGGAGCGTTGGCGCGGTAATGAATGGTTAATACCGTCGCGGTTGGCTGCGAGGATTTCCCATTCGCTTGAGTTTGGCTGGCCCGCCGAACGGCGTGGCGCGGTGGATTTTGGACTGGTAGGCTCCATCGAAATCGCGGCGGAATTTCCCACTCACATAACTATTTTGGCGTGGTACCACGCCATTCGGCTGGATGGAGCGCTAGTGAATGGCCAGCTTATGTTGTCATGGTTTGATCGGAAAATCGCCCTCCCCGCAATAAACTCCGGACCCGCCCGACCCGCCAGTATCGCTTAGTTCCCACTTACGTAGGACACGGCGTTAACCTTTTTACGTATTAGCATATAACGGGTGGTGCGGAGGATTTTAATACGGCTTTAATATGGTATGTAAAGAACTCGCTTCACAATTTGGCGGAAAAACTGGATTCAAATCGAATGACCGAGTATGCCTCATCCTGACGCATCTATATCAAGGGCTCAATGAAGGCTCCCATTAGTAGTAACGAAAGAGTAACAAGAAGGCAGTCGTCAAAAAAGTAAGAAACGAATAGTCAAAAGGACTGAAAACGCACGTTAACAAGCAACTACACGAATGATTGCCGCCCACATGTGCATTGAGGGCCTGCTTCTAATTCGAAATTGGAATAGTACTGTATTGAAAAAGTAACATTAGGGGTTTATAAAAAACTAGTAACACTGGGTTGTAATCAAGATGCCAAAGCTGCGAAGAGCAATGAAAATGGCTCCATTAGTCGCACAAGGTGTATGACACAGCGTAACGGAGATATTTGTCTTCGGGTACAGATAAGATGGCAATTTCTACGCGGCTTCCTTCCAACCCACATATGAACCGCTACACATCGTACTGATTCAATTCCAACTCGCTCGCTTGTTTCAAAATCCAAGACTTTAAACAAGTATAAAACTTTAAACCAGAGACAAGCGCGCAAACCCGTTCAATATTAGTTTAGATAAATAGCCATTTTGCATTTTTACTCACATTAAATGAAAGAATTAATAATCATTTCGGATATCTGTATTGGTCTGAGAAGGGAGTGGCCTTGGCTGGTGCTACCGTGTACCCCGTATTGGCCAGAAACGTCCCTGAATCAATTAACGAACAGAACCTAAAGCCAAAGATTATCAAATAGGTACTTATGCGTCAACTCGGATGAAATGACAAAAAAACACGAAGGTCGTTCGTAGTGAAACACCTCAACTCTCCACTGGCGGCCCTCAAAGTAGAGTACCGAGCTATTGATTGACTTTTAGTTGGAACTATCTATCCCACAATCAGAGTAGGCACTTAGTGCCATATCTTGAGAGGACACGGCAAATCTGCAAGTCATTTCAGTATCTGCTTTCAAAACTAAAAATCGAACTCCCCCACAAAATTTGTTGGTTTACGTTTCAGGTTGTGTAGAATAGGAAAACAAACTCTTAATTTTGGTTCATTATTCAATAATAAACCATTGTAATCGCTCTAGAAAAAAACCAAAAAATTCTAACCCCCCCTGAAAATTTCATGGTTTACGTTTCAAAGGGTGTAGAATCCAAATCTGCAATAAACATTTTTCCGTCCGTACGCACGATTTCTCCCAAACGACTGGAGCAAAAAATCTGAAATGCCCAGGAAAAATCAATATTGGTCCGACAACGCCCCAATTCTTGAGCCAGCTCTCTCACTTAATTTAAAGTCCCCCTTAACGGTTGTCAAAGTTTTGTAAAATCCCTCAAAACCTCAAAAAAAAAAGTCAAGGCGGTCTAAATTTGGGCTCTCTTTGAAGAACTTTCCACGAGGAATCGAATGAGCCCCTCCCCAGGTCCGTAGGTCAAACCATTCCCGATGTATGGCCCAGGGGCGTAACGTACACCCCCGCAAACCCCGCGATGCGGGGGGGCCCGGCCAAAAGGGGGCCCGGGAAATTCATTTTTTTGTTAAATTTTAAAGAATAAAGCGGAACTAACGATACACAGAAAAAATCCATTGTGTAACATCCAGTTTATACACATCAACGGTAATGTAGGTTCATTGATCAATCACCTTTTGGTTTTATTTATAACAAGGTGAGGAAGGGTGTAAAGTAGCTAAGGTGTCAGAGTCAGAACTTGTGAGGTTAGTGCGGATTGCGGGAGTTTAATGTTTTTCATCATGCTGTTGATTCGAATCGTTATAATATAAATTGTACACCATATTGATACTTAAAAATGACTGAAAGAACTGATGTGTCTCTGGGAAAAAGTTGACTTTTATAACACACAGTCATCCAAAAGTTTGCTACGTAGACTAGAAGTCTCGAGTTTGTAAAGGTAGGTTAAATTGTTATATTATATTATGTATTTTTAGTTAGGTTATCGTAGCGTATTGTGCGATGACCGTAAAAAAGTGCACGCTTCGCCAAAAAAAAATAAAATAAAATAAAAATAAATAATAATAATAATACAAAATAACATTATGGGGAGATGCCCCGAAAATATTTTGCGGGGGGGGCCCGCTGAAAAACGTTACGCCGCTGGTATGGCCCGATTTATGGTGCCAACATTTGCGTTATTTTGGTTTATTATTGTTTTTGTTTTGATATCAGTAACCTAGTGATGAAGTGAATGTGGATAATGGAATGAACTCCTAAAACGACTTGTAGCCGATACACGGGTTGAAGCATAAACGGGGGACATGCATGAAACGCTGCAAATTCTTTCACTGGGGTTTATTATTCAATTTTATTAATTTGGCTTGCATTCATGATTTGAATTTATAATAAGCTTTGGAGTGTGCGTTTTTCACAGGTGACAGAGCGACTATCGAATTTCAGGAGATATGCATAGAGCACGTATCGGTTCTCAACCAAAATACCTATTTGGATTGATCAGTTGATCATATTTGTGTGCCTCCTGAAATTTAGCATTTTCTCCATAATAGAGAAAACGTACGCATGTTTTTATTGTTGGGGGGGGGGGGGGGGTGTATTGAAGTTCAATAAAAAAAACGCTGCAAATTCTTTCACTGGGGTTATTATTCAATTGGCTTGCGTTCATGATCTGAATTTCTACTAAGCTTTGGAGTGTCCCTGTTTCACAGTAAATAGAGCGATTATTGAATTTCAGGAGGCACACAAATATGATCAGCTGATCAATCCAAATAGGTATTTTGGTTGAGAACAATTTACGTGCTCTATGCGTGTCTCCTGAAATTCAATAATCGCTCTATTTACTGTGAAACACGCATACTCCAAAGCTTAGTAGAAATTCAAATCATGAACGCAAGCCAAGTGAATAATAAACCCCAGAAAAAGAATTTGCAGCGTTTTTCATTCAAAATTACTAGAAAATGACACATCACTTGCTTATGTCAGTAGAAAAACCCTGTTTTTGGACCGTAAATGGGATCGGGTTGGCTAAAAGTTAGGATCAACTAGACCCCAACTGCAGTCTATGTGCGAAAGAACGGATTACGTTGGAACGTATGAAGTACGGTAGACGGAAATGGGACATTTTGAATCTACACACCTTGAAACGGAAAATGACAAACTTTGAGAGGGTTATACAAGAGTTATACGATTACAAAGGTTATTATTGACCATAATAAACCAAAATTAAATTCAAAAATTAATTTTTAATAATAAAAACGAAGCTTTTTTACGGCATCTAGATTAGTATCAAGAGGTATGGAGACGCCGAGTTTGGGTATTATACCACAGACTACGTCTAATAAACATGGATGATTTATTTACGGGTTATCTAATTAAAAAAAAATAAATAATAAACCTAATTCTTTTTGGATAGGACTTTGAACTTTTTTCTAGAAGTTTGCCGCCATCTCCTTGGTGCAATTGGTGTCAGCTTCTTTCATTCTTCGTTCTCCCGCCAATCCCTTCTTCATTTTTTGGTAAAAATGTGATATTCTGAAGGGGACAAGTCGGATGGTCGGTCAGAACATCCAAACCAAACTCATACAAAGTTGCATTGACCGAAGATAAACAATTCTCATCTCTTGTATGGGTTCACAAAGCTTCTTCCTGGTCTAACAATAGCAGTCGGCGTTGATTGTTTCAACTTAAGGCAAAAAATCAATCAGGAGAATTCCTTTTCGGTCCCGGGAAACGGAAGCCATGATTTCGCAAGTTTGAGTTTTTAGCATTTGTAGAGGTGGTGCTTCTTCTGGAGTATGGATTGCTTTGAAGTTTTCAGGAGTGAAGTGTTAACACTCGAGCTTCGTCTCCAGTGACGATAGATTCCTTAAAAGCAGCTGAATCAATTTTGCAGCAGCTAACAGCAGCTACTTACTGTGCCTCATGTTGGGGCGTCAGTTCTGCAGGGACCCATCGGGCTATAACCGCGAAAATCCAGTTTTTCCGAGACGTTCTTATGATAACGGTTCGTAAGATCTCGGCGAAACTCAACTGGAGTTCATCCAAGGTCGAGCGGACTAAAATTTCTCCGTACACAGAAATGAGCTGTAGATGAATTTGAACGGAATTGATGCGCACGAAGAAACTGAATAATTCCGCGCACCATCCGAGAGGGAACGGAGACCGAGGAGACGGGGTGGGACAAGGAGGAGAGCTCCATTACCACAACCTGCCCTGACCTTGTTATTGGGCTAATGAGACCCTCCGCTTGTCATTCTAATCAAAAGGCTCTCCTCTTTCTTATGGCGGTGTCGGATTTGGTTTGAATCACTCCTACCTCTCTACAGTCCTAAACGCAACTTTTTTGAACGGCCAATATCCATTGACAGACAATACCCGTCATAAAAATTAATTCTATTTCTCGAAAAACCAATATTTTGCACCAGTTTATTCATAATTATTGTTGAAGGCAGAGTCGTTTCTTGAAACGCTACAAGAATAATTCACGTACTTTACTACTCGTAATAGGAGCCTGGCAGGGGAGATAAAGTTTATTCAGACGCAGATCAAAATACACTGCCAAGGAGATGGCACAGCGGCTTCCTCGTTACATCCTGTATCATATGAGCTAAATTGAATCAAAATTGAGAAAGTTATACCTGTTTCAAGAATTTCACGTTAGCGCACGCGCAGAGCGTACCGCTGATTATATTGAGATGAAATTCGTATGGGACCTCAAGAAACCTTACCGCATAATCCCTCAAAATTTGAGCTAAATTCACTGAAAAATGTGTAAATTACGGCTGTTTCAAGAATTTCATTTTAGCGCATGCGCAGAGCGTACCACTGATTATATTGAGATTAAATTCCTATGGGACCTCAAGAGACCTTACCGCATAATCCCTCAAAATATGAGCTAAATTCATTCAAACTTGTGGAAGTTACGGCTGTGACAAGGAAATGCGGACAGACAGACCGACAGACAGACTGACATACCGACAGATACGGAACCAAATTTGCTCAGCAGGCTATGAAACGCAAAATGCGAGTGGGAATTTTGAATTCGGACAACAAAAATTGTTTTGCTCCCGAAAGTGAACACAAGGCTTCCGGTGCTTCATATTCATATTAATTTTACCGGCAACCCTTTTCAGCGAACTCCAATATTTTAGATTATCATCCGGATTATTGGGTTATAACCCGACTGTTACCGTATCGATCTCTGGGAAAAGTACCGAAGTACCTTTAATTTCCATTCAAGCTAGAGGTTTTGTGCATTTTTTCACAAAAAAAATACAACAGCATAAATATTGCTAATCGACGTACACAATTATCACAATTCAACTGCAACACTTACGAGATGTAATTAGATATATACATTTATATATCAGGGGTGCCCCCCCCCCCCCTTGAGGTTTTTTCAAAAGTCTCGACGAAAAAAAGGTAGGTGGCGGGATATACCTAAGTAACTTTTCTCGCTGAATCGAATGGTGACGATTTAAGTTAGTTTTGTCGGATGCATAAACCCGAATTATCGAAGAGCCGAAGAGGCTATTGTTTGTGTTCATTTACGATTGATTGCGATGAGTTGCATTCATCTTTTTGCTTACACTATGGACCCTTATCAAACAAGGCTTCCGTATCATTACAAACTCTTCCCTTTCGTCTCTTTCCTCGCGCTAATTCCTTCAGCGAGGTTTTCCCTATTGCATATTCCCATTCATCATGGTGTGCTATAACTATTGAACATAGCTGGTAGTAATAACCAAAACCTTAGTGACAAAAAACAATTATTAGATAAAAAACAGATAGTTTACTAGATTAAGAAGGATCAGTGACATAAACAATTTTATCTACCAATATTTTTTTCTCATACTATCTGACGTGTTCGCTAGAGGTGAGTTGTACAAAGGAGTGTGACTCCCTTGCTGCTTCAGAAGCATTACCATTGGCAAAACCGTACACAAAAATCATGTCAACATACTCACTTGTGGTATAGCTACTCAACTGAAAGCAAATCATCGCAATCAATCGTAAATGAACACAAACAACAGCTGTCTCTCGGATCTTCGATTATCCTGACTTTGGCTGGAGAGCTTGGAAATGCCGTAGACGCTGATCACAAACGAACGTTTTCATTCATTAAATTCATTTTCATTTTTCATTTTTAAATATTTATTTTTTAATTTAAATCTTAACAATCTTGTTTAAACTCTAATTTGTATGAACTCGATTTAAACCCCAATATCTTACCATTGTCCAACAGCTGGACAACATGTTCGAGTCAATAAACATTTTACTAAAACTGAATTTGGTCAGAAACAACAAATTATCAACATTGCAACACCCAATGCTACGGCCACATCAGATTGGGGTTGACAATACACGGCGCACAAAGCAACCCCTCCTTCAAGACCGGGCGGTCGTGCGGGTCATTGCATATCGTTGCCCCTGACCAAGACAATGCCTCCTCCGTAGCTTTCCCAATTTTCAAACATTAGGTCTTTTTTGGTGATACAGGGTGTCCAAGGACTTATGCACAATCCGACTCCTACGTGTTCTACAACTCATTTCCGACTGCGATGAGTTGCATTCATCTTCGAGACTTTTAGACAAACCTCAATTTTCTCAAAACACACGTTTTTCTGCAGTTGAACACCATTTCCTTAACTAAAAATATTTTTGAAAACCAAAACGACTACACCGTTGGAAAGCTGACATTTTGGCGCACGTTTTACAAGGCCTGCACAGTTCTGCGTCAAGCATTCATGGGGTTTCTATGCGAGATTAAAAACAGGCGATTTCAAGATTTTGAAAAAACTGCCATTTCGCGCAGCAATCGCACATCTTCAATACATTTTTTTTAAAGTTTTCTGCCATCAAACAGATAGAAATTTTAACGCTCTTTCCAACGGTGTCATCAAATTTGAGCTATCTCCAAAATTGAGGGAGTTATGACAGTTTTAATGACTTAAGATCGAAAACACGAAATAAATCTTAAATCACGAATAGCTTGGAAACGAGGCCTCTGGCAAAAAATTGCTACGAGACATTTTTGGTCGGAAATGAGTTTTAGAACGCGTAGGAGTCGGATTGTGCATAACTCCTAGGACACCCTGTATATACCTATATCACCATTAAACACTAATCACGGAAGCTCTCTCGTGTGGAAGATTGCCATGACTTCAAGAATAACTTCTTCCATTTCTCCAATTCGTCAAAGATTTCACGTTGAAATATTAGATTCTTCTTTTCCCTATTTACATGTGAAATTATTTCTAAATTTATAAAAAAGTATATACATAAGTACACATGTATATACATAGCTGCCTCCTCTCGAACCTTTACAAATGTTTGAACACGCCGTGTCTTCTCACACACAGGAACCTACAACTGATGCCGTTATCGGTTAAATTGAACAAACACAGGGAATTGCATAACTTTTCTTACCGTCACTGGGCGTCATCACTCCGTCGTGCAACAGCGTAGATGTTACACCTGCGAGTCCTGCAACAAAGAAAACATTCATGCAAATGATGTCGAAGGATGATTCATAGAATAATAAACTACAGAAAATTACGAACAATAGACCGAAATACAACAAAAACGGCTGTCGTTGATGTTGAGGGAGGGTAAAATAGCTTCCTATTTGAAGATCGTTATTACATATTTATTTTTATTTTATTTTACTTTTTTCCAACAAAACTACAAATATATAATAGAATAAATTAACATAAATATCATTTTGGTATCCGAATCAGTTTATTAAAGAATAAATACAACGAAGAAGTTTATTATTTCTTAACTACATATGCATGCTATGCAGATCACTGGTCTGTACAAAATCCATAGCATCTAATGTATAATGAATAGACAAAATCAACCTATCGAATGTTATTGAATCGATTTCTTGAAAAGTGACTTCTATTGAAATGTTCTATTATATTGAAACTTGTCTTGGCTGCCAAATCGTCAAGACAAGAAAACGAATAAGTTGAGATTTAAAAAATATAAATTTACAACATTGTCAACATCAAAAGATGAGCTCGGACTGGTCTGGGACCCATCCCAGTCGATTTTTCATCCAAAATTATGAGAAAATGACACCCTACTTGGCTATGTCAGTGGAAAACCCCTGTTTTTGGACCATAAATGGGATCGGGTTAGCTGAAAGTTAGGATCAACTAGACCCCAACTGCAGTCTATGTGCGAAAGAACGGATTACTTTGGAACGTATGAAGTACGGTAGAAGGAAATTGTAGATTTTGAATCTACACACCTTGAACCGGAAAATGACAAACTTTGAGGGGGTTATACAAGAGTTATACGATTAAAAAGGTTATTATTGACCATAATAAACCAAAATTAATGTTAATATAAATGATAATTACATAAAAATGTACGAGTAATAATGGAAAAATTAACGTGTATAACTCGTTGTTCTCACTAATGGTAATGCTGCGAATTGTTCAAATGTTTTTTTATTATCTCCATTAATGAATCTTAGGAATCAACCACGAAAAAATTTTTAAATGCTCGTCTTTTTAAAATTTGTTGGTTCTAGTAACGTATACAAAAAATTCGTCCTTCCGCCATCCCACGCTTTTCCCCGAAACGAATGGAACAAGTTTACTAAATTAGGCCCAAAATCACCTGTCGACCGGGGGATGTTACGATAATCGCTGTACCATTTTCAATCAACCATATACGGTTCAAAACCTACTAAAAAATCGAGATCTCAAAAACTTTCCAAACAAAAGGGTAGGTATTTGTTTATCTCTACTTAGATAGGAATTACCTCCATGTATTGTACGAGTCCATCCGAATTGTAACAGGTTCATAAGATCGCTCCCATAAAAGAACCTTAACAAAAGTTGAAGAACACGAAAATTTCCAACAGTTCCTCTATTGATGGGCAAGCCCACAGAAAAACGCTGCAAATTCTTTCACTGGGGTTTATTATTCAATTGGCTTGCGTTCATGATTTGAATTTCTACCAAGCTTTGGAGTGTGCGTGTTTCACAGGATAGGGCGATTATTGAATTTCAGGAGATATGCATGGAGCACGTAAATCTGTTCTCGACCAAAATACCTATTTGGATTGATCAGTTGATCATATTTGCGCGCCTCCTGAAATTCAATAATCGCCCTATCTTGTGAAACACACACACTCCAAAGCTTAGTAGAAATTCAAATCATGAACGCAAGCCAATTGAATAATAAACCCCAGTGAAATTAATATTGAATAATAAACACATAATTATCATTTCATGCATATCAGAATGAACCCGTGTATCGGCTACACAACTAAAGATTCACATCGGCTATCACTCAATCGTCGGCTATCGAAATCACTAGTAATAATAAACGAAATGTTGGCATTGATACATCGGGAATGGTTTGACCTACGGACCTGGGGAGGTCATTCGATTCCTGACGGTATGAAAACAAGTTCACATTCATGTCGTTGGACTTGTTTTGAGGTTTCTAGGGATTTTACAAAACTTTGACAGCCCTTAAAGGGCACTTTAAATTGAGTGAGAGAGCTGCCTCAAGAATTGGGGCGTCATCGGACCAAGATGGATTCTGATCATGAAAATTTCAGATTTTTGGCTCCAGCCGTTTGGGAGAAATCGTGCGTACGGCGTACGGCGGGACGGACGGAAAAATTGTTATTGCAGATTCGGATTCTACACCCTCTGAAACGTAAACCATGAAATTTTCAGGGGGGGTTAGAATTTTTTTTCCAGAGCGATTACAATGGTTTATTATTGAATAATGAACCAAAATGAAACTAAATTCATGTGAAAGCACAAAATATTCCGAGACAACAAAAAGATTGGGCTCAATCGGGTGAAAAGTAATCGATTATTGATAGAAGTTGGAAGGTCTCCCTTGACATGGTGACTTGTGAGGGGGGAGGAGGGTTTGAACTCTGCCTTTTTTCCGAGAGTGCCTATGGGTAGGGAAGCATTGTAGCTGGGTATACCTACTCGTCCATTCTGCATAGAAGGGCTTACATGCACAGTAATAATAAAGCTTGGTGTCGTAATTCGCAACGTTTTATCGTTCACTTCTAGCCTTATATGGGACTTCAGAGGGTTGGAACGTATAAATAATGTGCGACGAATATCCTCATTTGATGGAAAACGCCAATTTTTACCAATACCATTCTTATTGAAGGCAGCTTCGTGCAGTTGTGAGTTTTCTCGAATCAACTAAATCAAATTCAAACGAGTTGTGGAAACCCATTTGAAAGGAAAATATAATCATAAAAAGAAAGTTGTCTATTTCTATAAAATATAGTTTCGAATTCCACAACAACAAACACCATCACTAATAACAGCCAATAATTTAAATTGTCAGCTAACCGTCGAAATCAATTCAACATCGTAAAGTTTATTTGTAGAAATAGACAACGGTATTTATTTGACTTCCACTTTCTGTATAAGCTTCAAACATACACATGTAACTAACTATTTGAATACTATTGAACCGATTTCGTTTGTGCACTTTTTCAGGTATAGAAGGGTGAAATGCAGTAGCCAAAAAAAAATTACGCATGCCAAAATTAGAGCAGAGTGACTGTGTTCAGGGAGGGCAAGGCCAAGCGTTCTATCACGGACTCCACGGTTGGCAACCGCCTCATCCCATGAAAAATTAATGAACAAGTCACACATTACCGTATTAAAACAAAAATATCAAATGCACCAAAAATCAAATATCTTATGCACCAGATTTTGACAATAAGCTGAACTTGGTACACCACGGCAAAAACCTGCTGATATTGAATCAATTGACATAAATCTGATGCAAGGCTTCAGACGAATTTCTTCTTATCTAGTAGGCAATACTGTCTGGGAAAATAAAAAAAGTGTAGTACTGAGATTAATGTGAGACCAAGGCCGTTAACACGGCAAGAAATGATACTCGCCGCCCTTCACCACCGCAACATTATACAATCCCGCCCTTTATTTCCGCTCACCAATGCAGCGTGCCTAAAAACGGATAACGTAAAGAATAATCCACCCAGTTGAAAATGAGAGAAAAAACATTTATTGATCATTATATGGAGTGGAATGTTGGATTAGTTGGGTTGGCGAAATTGATATGCCAAAAGCTCCTAGTGGTATGCCAGAAGTTGAAATTGAGTCGCCGAAAGTTTAAATTTAGATGCCAAAAATATTAAAATTGATTTGTGCCAAATTATTTCTGAAATGAAATTTTGATGGTAGTAGAATGAAGTCCCGAGCGATTACGGTCCTATATCTCCTAAATGGACTAACGAATTATCTTAAGCTTAGGATAATTGAGGGATAATACAGATGGGTAGTTCAGCAAGTAGAACCAATGAAACTGACACCCTCGTGGCATCAGTTTCGGAAATTACTTGATTTCCAAGAGCAAAATGGCTTTACACCGTTCAGCTGATCTTCAAATGAGATCTAGTGTAGTCGCACAGTTTGACGTGAATTGTGATTATAAGTTACTCTTTGTTTTACAGGAAACACGTGTTTCCTTTTACCTGCATTCAACTACGCTATTTAAAAAGATTTTTGTTTCTTTTTCAAATTGGCAAAGTTGGGCCACTGCACACCAACATCGCTTTTTCCAAATGAGAACCTCCTATTTTATTTTTGATTTAGATTCTACGTTAAATATGAAATGGAACGGGTTGTGGATCGAACATGACCAAAATTGGGGATGAACACAAAAACCAACCATCAAAACCAGAAAAAGATATAACAATGTATCTTTATGACCCCCTACCACAAAGAAATTCAACAGTTCTGAAATGTGTTTCAAAACTATACCAAATCCTTAATTGAAAAAAAAAAAAAATAA
This sequence comes from Creontiades dilutus, assembly GCA_031894815.1. NCBI lineage: Eukaryota > Metazoa > Arthropoda > Insecta > Hemiptera > Miridae > Creontiades > Creontiades dilutus. The sequence continues at coordinate 148,812 of JAVIWC010001126.1, read as the reverse complement.
CAAACTCGGTCTTTTGGTTTTTATATTTGGGTTATACCGACCCAATGTGCCACTCCCAAGTAATCGAAAGATTGCCGCTTGCGCGAAGAGTACTTGACCGAATATGGTAGTCAGGACACGTAGAATTAGAATTTTTACAACTTTTATGTCCGAATATTTTTTCCAAGTCGAAGACTAGTGAAAACCACTGCATTCCTATTTCAGAAAAAGTTGGGGGAAAATCATCCCTTTTTGAGTCGCTTTTCCGGTACCCCTTGATTAAAAGAAAATGTTGACGCAGAATGTCATTCTTTCTAGTTAGTTATACAGCATATTTTCCGCTGAAACCCACGCTATAAGATAGGAGTTGTGAGCGAAAACCAAAAAGTATGACAAAACTTCAAGGTTTCTTTAGTTAAAGAAAACTCTTCTGACAAATTTCGAGCTCACATTTTTCATATTTACTTACAAGCACCTGTACATACAAGACGCGAAAAACTCAGCCATCTGAGGTGACGCACGGTGTAGTCAGACGGTTCACGACTAATTTTTCGATTCCTATGTGATTCCTATGTGTGATAAAATATCGTGTGTCGCTCTAGATACATAAGCATTTGGGGGGGGATCAAATTCGAACGCTCATTGAGCTGGTTGCGAGCGATTCAAAAATGTCAAAAATGGGTTGTGGGGTAACATTTTCATGAAATCTCATAGATTCCTTTGAAATATGGTAGTTAAACGCAAAACAAAAAATAAGAAACCTTGTGTTTCTTTTTTGTTAATTTCAAATTTTTTCACATCAAGGAATTAAAAATAGATAACAATCCATTAGGAATTACCCTGTATACAATTTTACAATAATGTGAAGGGCTTCCCTGCAGAAGGGTTATCCCCCCCCCTTTAATTATATGTATAGTTGTCTCTATGAAACACCAGAGCAATAGTCTTCTCCATAAAATGGTTCACGACTCATTTTTCGATTCCTATGTGATTAATCTCTAATTAGAGCTGGTATCAATTGAATCCAGATTATTATTCAGTAATGCAGCAGTAATGTGAAGTTTCTGCGTACAACATTTTAGTTGTTTTGAGCCCAACTTGAAAAACTACACTATCTGCGGATAAATCGACTGAAACACACACAACGAAAACGAAGTGGGTTCAAATGGTCTACAACTTGAAATACGAGTGGGAGACAAACTATTTTTCATCTCCTTAAAGGTGGGTTTACACGACCCAATATCGGACCGAAATCGGGTCCGATCTGCCCTGCAGACCCTAAATCCGGTGGTGTAAATGCGCTCTCCCGTTCACGATCGCCTGGCAGGGCCGGACGGGAGAGATTTCCATCCGATTTAGGGTGAAAAGGTGGGGGTAGACCACTTCCGCCACCTGGTGGAGCGCTCAGTTGAAATTGTTTCGTACGTGCGGAGTAATCACACATTCGTTTACTATATTTTTACTACATTATTATCTGTGTTCTGTGATGGAGACTTGGAAAAAGACGTGTTGTCTGAAATGATAGCGTTGTACAAATCGTACAAAATGTTGTGGGACACTTCCGATTCTTCTTATTTTAATAAAGATGCGAGAAACCAAGCGTTTGCTTCCTTAGTTGACGTCTACAAAAGGCTAAAGCCTGAAGCAACAGTGAAAGAGGTGAAGAAGAACGCTACACCAACAACTTGCTGCTTCGATAAATACAGAGCCATTGGATTACAATTTTAGAAACTTGCCAAACCAAACAGATGCTCTCTAGAAGCGGCAACGCACTGATCAGGAATCTGGGGCAAGAATGGGTCGTGCAAATACAACGCCCTGCCGCAGTGGCGGCAGGGGCAAACGGGAACAGGAACGGAGACGTGTCGTGTAAAACCTACTTAAAGTGAAATCAGTCTGTAGGTAGACTCAGGACCAAAAAAATAAAACCTGAACAGTAGGGATGGGTATCGATACTCGATATTTTAAAACATCGATTTTTTACCGCTGAGTATCGATATTTTTATATCGATACTGGACCCTCCGATAATATCGAGTATCGATACTTCAATTCCGAAATATCGGCAAATTTTTTCTCACTAGCTTAAAAAAATTGGTCTCTATATTTTTCTTGGGTTGATTTTCGTATTAGTCAATAAACTCACCAACCAATCTTTGGACACTTGTAATAGAATCTGGAATGTAAAAGAATAGTGGCTTTAATACTAGAAGGAAAACAGGAAAAGAAGAAGAACTAGGAAGGCAGCAGTAGGAGGCTATATTACGGGTATAGTACCCACTGTTGCTGTTACCTTACCTCTCGCAGGTTCAAAAAATCAAAACAAAGATTATCTTCTGTTCTGTTTAAGTAGATACGATTAGGTTTTTTGCTGTTCAATTTTGAAAAATTGATGTTGGAAACGATACTCGATATTTACAAATATCGATACTTTGCTTGACCGATATTTGGAGTATCGATACCAACCTTCCGATACAGTATCGGTACAAAATATCGATACTTGTACAACGATACCCATCCCTACTGAACAGAAGTTGCTATTAGCTTCGTTAGAGACTGCTAACTGAAGAGTAATGAAGTCTGCAGTTCACCTAAGTGACATTCGAAGTGGATCTATTGTCAATTTTCCTAAAGCCTCGTTTACATTGGTCAAGTTACTTGAATCAAGTTAACTTGACTCAAGTCAACTTGAATCAATTTTGGTGTTTACACTATATGAACGATTTTTGCAAACTTGAATTCAAGTGGAGGGATTGTTGTGACATTCCCAATAATTTTGTGTAATAATTGTTGATTAGTTTTATTTTGGCTCTTACCACATCCAAGGTGATGTCGGGAAAATTGGTTTTCAATTGGTCTACCAAACCTTTAAATCCGGCATCTCTTAAATTCCTATTTTTATATTCACTCAAACCCGAGTTCCACAGTACAGGATAGTTTTCGTACATCTCCAGGCATTCAATAATTTGATCACTTGTCCACTTAACACTTTTTGAACTCATTTTTAGAAAGATGCTTTTAACATAAACAATAACAAAACAACACCACTCAACGTGACACTAGATTTTTAGGTTAATCCTTGAAGCAAGTGAGCTTGAATGTGTGTTTACACTGGTCAAGAGACCTTCCTACTTGTTTCAAGTGCAGCCAACTTGACTCTAAAAATCAAACATGTTCAACTTTTACTTGACACTTGAATCTAGGGGTCAAGCACTACTTGAACGAGGTAAAAATCACTTGAAGAAGCGTTTAAACTGTTCAAGCACGGTTCAAGTTACTTGACTCCAGTAAACTTGATTCAAGTAACTTGACCAATGTAAACCCCGCTTAAAGGAAGGTTTTGGATGAATATCGTCACTCATATCTTATAAGTAACTTTATTGATTATGGTCCTCATGCTGCCTACTTTCCAGGTTGCGTTGGTATTTGACAGGTGGAATAACGAAAAACGGTTGTCAACTACAATTAACTACTGACGACACCCGTAAAAACCTATTAGATCGAAACCAGTTTCAAGGGGACGTTCAAACAAATAGTATTTACCTGAAGCAATAGTTCCATTCATACTAAATTGACTGCTGTAAAAGTCCTTCATGAACTCGTACGTGGCGAAGTACATGGCGTGCGCCGGGCCCGCTCCCATGAAAACGATTTGGACTCCTTTGAAGGGCCTCATCAGCCCTTCTTCTCTCACCATGTTCCCGAGGACGTCCCGAATGCTGGAAGTCATCCTGCTGTGCCCTGCTGCTAGACTTTGCATTCTGGTCTGAAACATAAAAACATCACCCGTTTAAGGAATGTAGATAAAATATACCCTAAACCTGTTTGCAGTTGAACTCAATTTTCAATTAATACTTATTTCTATTTTCAGAACAATAGATTCACAATGAAGTTAGTATCTACTTATTTCACTGTAGCATACCATCCTGTTTATTTTTATGCTAATTTCTATGTCGACGTCACATCCGAAAGAATTAGGATTTGGAAAACTCAAACACAACTTTGATTGTACATAGTCTCACACCAAACAGGACCGTGAATAGCTAGCCAAAATGGTACTTACATTAAAATTTCAATGGCAAAAAACGATTATAATAGGACTGGCTAATACCAATTTTGTTATTAAATCAAATTCTTTCACTGGGGTTTATTATTCAATTGGCTTGCGTTCATGATTTGAATTTCTACTAACCTTTGGAGTGTGTTTCACAGGTGATAGAGCGATTATTGAAATTCAGGAGATATGCATAGAGCACGTACATCTGTTCTCAACCAAAATACCTATTTGGATTGATCAGTTGATCATATTTGTGTGCCTCCTGAAATTCAATAATCGCTCTATCACCTGTGAAACACGCACACTCCAAAGCTTAGTAGAAATTCAAATCATGAACGCAAGCCAAATGAATAAAATTGAATAATAAACCCCAGTGAAAGAATTTGTAGCGTTTTACCTACATTTACGGGAATGCTTCAACCCGTGTATCGGCTACAAAGCCTTTTAGGAGTTCACTCCAATATCCAAATTACTACATCACTAGGTTACTGATATCAACTTTTTTGAGGTTTATAGGGATTTTACAAAACTTTGACAACCCTTAAAGGGCACTTTAAATTAAGTGAGAGAGCTGGCTAAAGAATTGAGGCGTTGTCGGACCAACAGAGATTTTTCCTGAAAATTTCAGATTTTTTGCTTCAGCCGTTTGGGAGAAATCGTGCGTACGGCGTACGACGGAAAAATGTTTATTGCAGATTCAGGTTTTTTTAAACCATTTTTCAGGGGGGGGGGGGGGCTTTAATTTTTTTTTTTTTTTCAAGAGCGATTAGAATGGTTCATTATTGAATGAACCAAAAGCATACATTTCAAAACTCCTGAATTATCACCAAACGAACTGTTCAAAAATATATATTATTTCAGAAAGTTGTGCTTTTTGGAGACGCGCCGAAATTATCGGGCCTACTACCCGTGACACAAATTATAGGTACGACGTTAGCGTTAGCTCATCTGCAAAATCCACGACGAAATATTTTCAGCCTTTTGTCTCAGACGATTTTTACGCTCGAGCATGCGCATTGCCCATATTTCAGTAATTTGTAAAGGTATTCAAGGAAATTAACTATGGAAACTACTTTTACTACCCTTCGATTTTCAGCAATCCACGTGTGAGCATGCGCTTACGATTCTAATATCGGTCAAAAACATACACAATGAAATCTTGAGGCCTAATTTGCACAATTCCTTCCAGAATCAGATTTAGCTAGCCAAATAGTTTTGGTGTTTGTATCTGGACAAAATTTCATGTTTGAGCAAGAGCAATTCAATCTCTGTGACTCCAACCTCCAACTATCCACCAATATTGAAATTGGCGTTTCACAAAATTCAAGATTGCGCTCACTTTCCTATTTCACATACGGTGGTAGAGACTTTATAAAAAAAGGGTTTGGGGGAAGGGGATGTCAAGAGGTTAATCCACACAATTCCTACAAAATCAGAGTATAATTAGGTATAGTTTTGATGGTAAAATAAGTGACCCATCACAGAAAAAGGAACCGAATTGTTCAGAATAATACGAAGCACAAAATTGGAAGATCAAAAGTTGTTCAATCTTCTTAAAGGAATACCTAGTTTCCCTTCCTTAGTTAGTGAGGAGGCAGAATAAAACTAATCAACCGTCCCCATTGTGATGGCACAATTAAGAAGATGAAAATATCAAACTTCGCTTTATCTGTCCAACATTTCCTGTAAAAGAAGTTTCTTCTTTTTTAACTAAAATGTAGTGCAAACAGAACGCGCCCTTATCTAACTTGTGGTTTCTAAGTAATCATTACGATAGCACTGTATTCAAGACTGAGGTTAAGGATAACACACGAACGAACCTTCATTGTTTTAGGAATTTCTCATGACTGCGATATCTTGAACAGTAACTGAGAAGAGACCATAAATTTCACGATTTCAACTAATTTCTCTGTTATAAGCCACGTTTAATGGAAATGAAACCGATTATTTTAATAACCATTGAGTTCCGTTAGAGCACGGCTCTAATTTTTGATTTTGACGGCAAATTCACTGTACGGTTAATGAGGATTTTTCCCATTTTCCAAGTGCTATAATAGGAAAGGTGCTACACTAAAGTCGAAATTTCCAGGATTGCCAGAAATTAACAGGAACAAAATATGTTGTATTGTACATATATTTATTTTTATATATAAGTAGTGCATTAAATTGAAGAAGGACAATAAAAAGGGGATGACATGAAGAAATATTGCCTTATGTACTTCTCCGTTTTTTTTAAATCAAAATTGATTAAAAATAAAATCAACAATTAGAAAAAAACAGCATTCGACGTTCTGGAGTCAAAACCATTTGAATTTGACGTTTGTGTCATATTTCACTTCCAAGAGATTTCATTTATATTTATCGCATTGCACAGCTAACTGGTTGATATCAACCTTAGAAATTAGACGGGTATTATGAGTTTGACATGGTGTGATTCGAAATTCAAGAATATCTAATAACAATAATTGTTATTATTATTGGTTTCTGTAGCAAGTGGATTGGATAGCAAGTAGTCCTTCCAGAATATTCTGACGATTCTTCTCCAAGAGGCTGGTGATATCACGGCCCACGGGCTTTTCAGTCAGTGGGTGGCTTTTATGTCTCCCTACATTCAGAATCACCTGAGGGCTTCCAAATCTCCTTCAACGCCCATGTTGAGCACATGTTACTAGTACGTGGCAACTAGCAGGCAACGCGCACTGGAAACATGAGGTTACATCATGGAGGTGAAGGAATGTCCCATCCAAAGGTTGAGGCGATTTGCCTACAAAATCGTCAGGTACTCAAGAGTAGCAGTTTCAAGAAATGTGAAGGGTGATCCATATCCATCACAAGTTGAAAGCTTAGCAAAGAGCACACGTAGTACGAACTTCACAGTCAAACTGAAGCAGTAAGGAATTCACCATTGTAGTTAACCAACATTTGGCGTTAATGCACCATTATGTTTGGGCTTTACCCGAAAATAGACCAATTTTTATTACACTTAAAGTTAAAATTATCGTCAATACAAGAGGTTCTATACTATTGCCCATATAGGAGCGACCCCGGACCGCAGGGACGAAAACCCCTCCCCAGCCAAGAGGTGGCAACACCGCAGAGGACCCTTTAACTCAGCCGACTATCCCTCATTAGCAGCCCCTTTCAATATCCCCCTCTTAAAGCAAGACGTTTCAGTTGTTTTTGTTGAAAAATGTAATTTTTTGTGAGATTCAAAATGTTCTCGTCGTTCTGAGGAAAACAAGTCTAAATTTCATATTAATCGGTTCAGGAACACCTTATCAAACAAGTGTGTGGCTGTATTGCAAAAGTGTAATAAATTGCAATAAACGCTGCAAATTTGATTACACATGGGTTTATTATTCTTGTGTCAAACTTTATTACTTTTAAACTCATGTTTCTTCGATCCAACCCTGTCAGATCAATATGTCGTCCAGGTATGTTTTTCCAGTTCAAATTTATACTCGTTGTGTCCCTTTTTTTATGTACATCACGATTCTGGTGATGGCATGATCGAATCAACTATTAGATCACATTTGGATTGCATAAGACGTAAGTACCGCACCATAATTAGGGTCCGATGCGAGCCATCAGCCACTACCTGGAGAAGACCCAGACGTCTTCAGAAAACTGCAGGGTCGCTTCTACTTGGGCAACAGTATAATTACCAATCCTGATTAGATTACTTGCTCGAACTTGGACGAATAAAAAGGTAAATGGTCCTAGAGTTGTCAGCATATGTCACAATCTTCATTACACAAATGGCAAATTATATTATAACTTTCAAGTGACAGCATTGTGTTTCAACTTTAATAAATTAACCGAGGTTTTTACTTAAAAATTGGATTCTTTGCATTTTTAAAAGTGTATTATTTGCGTAGTACATATTTTTACATAAAATAGGTTGAGAAAAAATGAGGATAATATATAAGAGAGACACATAAATTTCGTACTTTTCTCTTTCTAACGCATTTATTAGTAGGAACTTTTAAATATAAACTGAAATATTCGTAGAAAACAAAACGCATTTATAAGACCTCTGTAAAGTAAACTTGTCTATTACATTGTTTATTACAAGTTTATTGTCTATTTTGATATGATATTTCTTCATAAAAAAATAAATACATTTAAAATTAAAACAGAGGAGAAATGGGGAAGTCATATTGACCGAAGGAGGTGATTGAAGTTTTAATTCATATGTAATGAAAGACTTGAGGCCACTTGCTCTTGCCAGTTGTTATTTGCAACTGAGCTTAAAACTTGATCTAAGATCCCAACAATTTTCGGGTTCAACTGATAACTCAAATCCGACAGATGAAAGACGGTGAAAGAGGCCTGATTCTGCCGGATTTGATCCTACCAACGGAAAGCTGGTGAATGCTCACTAGCATGAGAGGTTTGCCGATTACTGTTTTATGATGAAGAGCAACGACCGATTTCATCGTTCATTTTGCAGAAGAGATCAACCAGTCCTGAGCAGACAAAAATCACCACGTGTACGGCCAACTAAATCAAGTAATGGAGTACAGTGGGATCCACTGATGAGTTTAAGCGACCTCCAACGCACAATTACAATTTAACAACTAATCTCTTGAAATATCTCTAATCAGTTTTTTTTTCTTTATAAACGGCCCCATTACCTAACGCGCATTTTTTGGAAGTCAATGCGCTCTCGAGTAACGAAACTAATGGATCAACCTCAGTAAGTTACGTAAGAGCTGAGAAACTGATAATCAACAGTATCACTCGGTTGGCACCCTTCGTTCAATAGATCCATTGTTTCATTGGGTTTTGATAAATCTACTTTTCATGAATCGATCCGAATAGAAAAAAATGTTGCGATTTTAGTTTTTATTAATTATGTAACGACATTGTAGAATGAAGTCAAAGAAGAATATTCACATGCACATTATGGCTTTAAGGCTGGGAAGTAAGTAGGGAACCAAACTCAAACCAATTATGAAAATAGTTATACACATAAGATTATAAACTTTTCCCTAAAACGAGTACACCGATTGATCTCAGCCTAATTTTTAAGTTGAGTTATAAAAAAATGACCTGAGGAAACACAGCAGAAACTTACAAAACCAGCGAGGAAATACCGGAGGACTAAGATTCGCCGACCAGCTTGATCTTATTTGCAAATAAGCTGTGATATTCGTGATTTCCTACTGTCATGTGAGAAACAATAAAACAACAAAATGTTCCATAAAATGATTAACTTAGGATTAACAATAATTTATTGAATATGTTGATCATACTCGCTACTTCCGGAAATACAGCACTAAAAGCGATGTGTTTAAAGGTTTACGATTGATTGAATCAAGAAAGTAAAAAGTAAACTAAACGTTGGATTAACTAAATATGTAAAACGGTTAATTTAAAATGAGCAATAATTGTTCAGAAGAATTGGATAGAATAGAGTTCCAGGCACTCCAACCCGGGATTTCATTTATTTTACTCGATTTTTAGAATTTGCGAACCTAAAAACGTGGATCAACAAATTTTTGGCAGGTCTTCTACATCGTTTTTCTTGGACGGTTACAAAGGTTTATTATCTATTGGACGTAATGATGTGAAACTACCCGAGAAACGAGATAAATGCAAGGACCTCCAGCATATGGACTGAAGGAAATATGGTAACAATCAAAGACATTCATCGATTTCGAAGTACAAGTAATGAAATCAGAAGTAAAATTTTACGTATTTATATTATTTTCACAAAGACAGATTAGAATAAGTAGAATTTTGGTCGTATTTGTCTTTTCTAAGGGCATTAGCTCGGTTTTCCCGCGACTTCGATCTCATTTGATAACAGCTTCATCTCAAGTTGAATGCATGATAATCCCTGTTTTCAGGATAAGCACAACAGTTGGTCCAGCGCTGATGAAAATGAGAACGTTTCCTTGCTTGCTGAAGCGATAATGATTCAATTGGAAGGCATGTTGGAGACCAAGGCCCGTCAATTTCAGAGGTACCCCAATACTCCAACCTTGGTTCGATTATTTCCATGTTCAGCGTGTTTTACATATCATTATTCCATCCGATATTGCGCATTACGTACCACAGAATCTCACCCGACTAAAGTGGAGTGAAAAAATTAGTCCGTTCTTTACCTCGACCCTTCAAATTTAATTTACAATCATAACCAAATGAGAAAGTGTACATGCCCGTAACCTTTCGCCCAACTCAACTTCTTACACACTAAACTGACTTACATATCCACAAAATACAATAGAATTCAATTGATTAATAATATTAATCTAGTACTACGGTGAATTACCTTCACTGAGTCCATAGGGAACATAACGCAATGTTCCATTATCCCAGCGGCAGCACCAGCCGTCATGTGACTGGTAACGTTGCTCGTAGGGAGGGATTCATAGTCGTCAAAGTTCATAATATTTGATTTGGTTCACTGTCTTGAGAGAGTAAAAATGATGTATGTTCAGTGTGTTAAAGGATTTGGTGGTTGATCACCAAGTATCAACGTTGCTAAATAGGCAACGCGAAATTGGACCCGAAAGCCTTCAACGAAAGTGGAACAACTGACCTACGATTACCAGCCATACATTTTATCACTATGGCCTGATACCTAGCGGAGAAAAAATAGTTCGTATAAGACAGAATTTTATGGCGGGTCAAAATCTCTATAACTGTGAGATTCAGATGCAACTTCTACACTACACCACAATCCTCGACAGCAGGAAAACACTAATGAAAATCTACTGGAATCAAGGAAATCACTTGGCGAAAAGAAGGAGGTTACGTCAGGACAAATGTTGGGCATGGATCCCCGAAGCGTTGTTGTTGTACTACCTCCTTCAGCCATTGGATACATGGAAATGTTTCTCTTTTTGGATATTTCGAACAAGCTGAAGCTACCATGGAATCGATTGACGACGATGTGTTCATATCTGTGTGTCGTGTTGTGTTGTGACGCTCTCTGACGAAATGCCTACTGTTCACATTTGTCTGACGCGTTATGACGCATTCTGATGCAATTTTTAGTTCAGTTCGGTCTCAGCGCTCGGATAGCTCACACGGTCACAATGTTTTTTCAAGAATCATCCGATTCAGATTCAGATTTTGAAGATGAATTGGAGTTGTTGAGACAGCTTAAACCTACGGTCTAGGGAGCAGCAAACAACATGATAGCTACTGTAACAATGTTGAAGTAGGTAGTTCTTGAGAATATGATCTGTATTCACGCTTTGCTTCCAACAACTGATTTAAGCTATTTTCCCACTTCTATATATCTCTATAGTAAGAAGTACACGTAAATTATTGTCCCAGCAAACGATTATTGAAGATCACAAACATATGTGTCTCTCAATAACAATAACACATTAATCGTTATTGAAATATCACTGTTCAGGATAATTTCCCTAATCATTTTTGTACTGTACAATTTCGCAGTACAATTCACATATGTGGAATGAAATGCTGTGCAAGAATTTTGCAATGAAATAATAGTAATATATTCCATTCAAGTACCTATGAGAGATTCTCTTATGGAATATTGGAAGTTGTACAACCTATTTCCAACCAAAAGCAGTGGCGTAACAGAAGGCCCTTCAGGGCCTGCAATTCCCAGGAGCAAGAAGAGAAAATGTGGAAAATGGCGAGTGGAACCTGGTGATCAAATTTTTAGTTGCATTCACTTATGTTGAAATTAATTATGTAATAGGTAAACCAAAGAAAAACACTGTTGAGTGCGAAATAATTAATTATAGGCAAAGAGGACAAGGAAGTTGCCAACAATGTTTCAAAAACCATTCCCAAACAAAGCAGGCTTCTTTTGTAGAGAGCTGACCAAGCACGGCTGCAATGTTATGCCTGCTAGCTGCTGCCAACCCAAGAAATGTATTTCCCTGTTATTTCTTGTTCTTTCCAAATAGTGGCAAACTTTCATAATGTAACATTATGATCAAAATACTAAAATGTGATGATGATAAATGATAATTGCGCATATACTATATTGAAATTACGAAACTGTTTCATTATCGTTCTATTGGCAATCCAATGATCCACAAATAACTTGGGGGAAGGGATAAAGTTTAAAAAACCACCACTTGGTTTTTTTTGTTAAAGGCTTCCTTTCCTAGTTTTTTCAATTATAGGATTTTTCGTGTTTTTGTTCTTATTCCACTAAAACTGCCATCACTTCACGCCAAAACATCCACTTTCTAATGGTCAAATTAAATTGATAGTAGCGATTGGATTTCATATTGAAAAATTAGGTTTGAATATCAGAATACGTGTTTTTTCAGGCTAACTCTTGGATTTTTGAGAATTAAATAGGGACATCCACATCTCCCTGACTGACTAATACAAAGGTATTTGGTGATTTTTCTTCAATTTAGGATAGGGGTTTGAAATTGGAAACAATTGAAATTTGGGTCTTCAGGTAATCTATTAAAATTACGTTGCTTGAAATGGCGTTTTGGCGCAGTTTTTAGGTGGTCTGCACAGTCCTGCAGCAAGAACTAATGGGAGTACAAGGCGTTTGAAAAATACCTAGTTAATTTTGAAACTTTGACAAATTTTACTTTTTGCACTCATTTTTTGCTCCTCAATTCTGTTTGAAAAAAAAATGCTTAGGCATCAAAAAGCCAGGAAATTTAGCGCTCTTTTTAAAAACAGTATCCTTGAATTTGAATGTTTTCAATTTTAGTGAAGTAAGGGTGAAAAAAACAAAAGAAATCTTTAAAATGAAATAACTAGGAAACAAAGCCTCTAAAAAAAAAACTCTTGAAGGCCATTTTTTATCATAAATAGGCTGTACAACACAGAAGAGTGGTTGGAGCTTACATTACATTCTGTATAAGATTGGTGGAATATTCAAGTTTTCCTAATAAAATTTTCTTTAGAAGCATGAAATACTAGTTTTATTATTATTTGAAAATAGTAGTTTTTATTGAGACACATAAGTTTTAATCTTACACAGAAAATATGAAGGAGTTTTGAGAATGATCAACGTCTGAATATTTGCATTTGGATCATAACTTTCAAATAGTAGTAGCACTGGATATTTGCACCATGTTTATTAATTTATTTTATCATTATTAATTTTTTTAGATATTACCTCATCATTTGAATTGATTGTTGACACCCATTTCAAAAGCATAAAAAAAAGGTTCCATTATGGTGGTCTACGACCATACAGTAGCCAAAGGATTTCATAAATCTACAGACACAGGGTTGCCACTGCAGCGTAGAACGTACAAGCGTCAATCAAATATCTGAATTTCTAACTAGTAGACTATCTAGTGAATATCTAGTAGACATCTGTTGTAAATCCACTGGAAATGTAGCAAATCATTCGAGTCCGTACTTACATAACTGCCCTGATATAGGAAATAGCCACAATGTGTGTCTCTTCTGTCACACATCCAATTTTCCATTCAGTCACACACCAGATCCCAGATTATCAGGAAGAAGAAGAAGGCATTGTCGCAATGAAAGCTACTGCCAAATACTTGGGAGAAGATAGACAGACAAATAATACAGATAAGTTGTTTTTCTTGTCAACACGTGCTTGAATACGGTGTGTTCCGAGAGGCTGTCATGAAAAATTACATTATAACGTTAAATCAACGTTGACGGTGAGTTTTGTTCATTATATCTACGATGCCCTGACCCCTAGATAGGTAAGTAATAGTTTATTTACATTGGTCATCCAATAGATATTTTAAATTCAGTACTATCCCAGAACATCATTCAAATAATGATGACACAGGTCTACAAAAAAATTGCCCTGTCTAGGGTAGGGTGACCAAACGTCTCGGAAATCCACTCATGGACATCAAATCATGTGATATCCCGAAAAATTGTATCAGGACACCGAAAAGTCCCGGAAATCTACTTTACAGGGATGAAAAATATCGAGACATAAAAATATAATAATTCAAAACGATGTTTTTGCTACAATAACTAGATTGGGTAGTCGTCAATATTACCCTTTATTTTAAAAATAAGTTCTTATTAAGCCTAATTCTTATCCAGACAAGTTGCCTGAGACAACGATTGACCAGTTGGTTGGTATCCGGCGTGGTGCGAGGGGAATGTTCACATTCAGAGGTGTCCTGGTTTTTTCTGCGAATGATTTTGTCACCCTAGTGTAGGGGTTTTTGAGGATTCTGAATCCGAAAACTGTAGCCTTCCATTTTGTTTGGTTCGAATGATTTCTAACTTCAATCAAACTTCTTCAAAAGCCGAATGTATACTCAATTTGGTTTATTATTCAATAATAAACCATTGTAATCGCTCTTGAAAAGAAATTCTAACCCCCCCCCCCCCCCCTGAAAATTTCATGGTTTACGTTTCAAAGGGTGTAGAATCCGAGTTTGCAATAAAATTTTTCCGGCCGTACACCGTACGCACGATTTCTCCCAAACGGCTGGAGCAAAAAAATCTGAAATGTTCAGGAAAAATCAATATTGGTCTGACAACGCCCCAATTCTTTAGCGAGCACTCTCACTTAATTTAAAGTGCCCTTTAAGGGTTGTAAAAGTTTTGTAAAATCCCAAAAAACCTCAAAAAAAGTCAAGGCGGCCTAAATTTGTACTCTTTTTGAAGAACATTCCACGAGGAACCGAATGAGCCCTTCCGCTAGGTCCGTAGGTCAAACCATTCCCGATGTATGGACCAATTTATGGTGCCAACATTTGCATCCACATTCACTACACCACTAGGTTACTGCGATCAAAACAAACACAAGAGTTTTTTTTGTTTTGATCGCAGTAACCTAGTGATGTAGTGAATGTGGATATTGGAGTGAACTCCTAAAAGGGTTTACAGCCGATACACGGGTTGAAGCATTCCTATTTTCTTCACCCAGTATACATTTCTATTGTAAAGCATTGGGCGATGTTATTTCACCCATAAGTTGATATGTGACTCTAACAACTTCTCAGTAAAAGTATAACTTCGTTAGAAAACTTGAGGATTTTTTAGTTGTTAATAATTGTTGAGATTACACACAAAACCTATTGTCATCTTCAATTATTTCAGATGGATGTCATCCTTTCAAATGAAATTACATTTAATGTTGCCACCCTGATAGTGTTTTGTGTATGATGAAGAGAGGGATTGTTCCAATTCCTGATCAGATAATTGAAATTCTCGGAGAACAAAACGCCACTGCCTTATATGGTGATGATACGTCGGAGGAAAGTGCCGACGATGATCTGTACAATACAAACCCTAAAACGTTTACACTGAGGCCGAACACGAAAAAATATAATAAAAGAAAAGTCTTCCTTAACCATTTAAGGACAATTCAGAATTACTACGACAGCAAACGTCCAAAGAAGCCTCGCCGAGTTTCTCAAAGTAAGCTATAGAAGTATGTTATAGCTGTTATATCATCCATTTTTTGTGAACAAAAAAGCTACCTCCTAGCAGTCTCTTAAAAATCTTGAAGTAAACATTTTTCAAGATTTTTTCCACGGAGATCCATTATGAGGTGTTCTTTCCATACATGAAATCATTCCAGACGATAACTCCTCTTAAGGTTATGATCTAACCTCTAGCTTTCCAAAATAAAGTTGAACATTCGTTGAACGCACAACAAATGAATTAATTAATAAATTAACAAGCAATAAATTGGTAAAATTGAAAAATAAACCCTGTAAAACCACTAAAAATGCCAAAAAAAAAAAAACGGCTAAAATAGAAAATATTTGTTTTTTATTTGTGAATTATTATTTAAAACAGTTTTACATAATATGAGATGTTTGATGGACATTTGCTAATCCTATCAAGCTGCATGACTGGATGGAACTTTGGGACGTGGAATCCTCCCTCCGTTTCTTGCGTGCTAAGGTTGTGTCAGGATTTAACCTGTACACTCAAGTGCTGGGATGGGCAATTCCATATTTATGAATAGAAATAGGAATGAATTACAACTGTGAAATGTATTAATAGGAATAGAAATATATTCCTATTCACGTTCCTATCCTGGTTCATCAATTCAGAATAGCAATTAGGATATATTGATATGCTCAGCCAATTTTTCTGAGTGCTTATGGCCTCAGGGCTGAATACAAACAGGGTCCACCGATTTGAGCGCAAATATCAAATGTTTTTAGGACGTCCCTTCGTAAAAATGCTTCTTTATTAGAGAGACTATTAGAATTGTTACTGTGAGGTTTGGGATACGACCCGAACATGAGAAAAAAAAAAAATTAACTGAATGCAAATCCGTTTCAGACCAAGGCCGAATCCGTAAAAAAAGATTGGGATGTGTCTAGGTTGTTATTAGCAACATGAACATGGAGAGAACCTGGAGGGCTAAAAGTAAGTGAGTACGATAGGAATGATCTGTGGCTAGCGATATCTGAGTTATAAGGAGTAGCGCCTAATAACATCAAGGTCATGGCCATGGCATAGAGTGTGGTGCGGGAAAAGTGCCAAGGAGCTTCTGGAGTGCTTCGCGGTATTGCCACCCACGTCCTTCAGAGCTCTCCTTTGCTGATGGTCGCCTTATAGAGGGACTCCGTTAGTGTTTCTCGATTGTGTTTAATATGGTGGCCTGTATACTCACAGAAAAAATATAAAATACACTGGATCAATCCTTCTAGGAAAATACAGATTAGCTGGAAAAATTGATCAGAATCTGTGATTGGAATAAGTGTTTGAATACCAGTGATCATCTTTCGCAGAAAACCGCGAAGTGACTGAGGTTAACGTCGCTGTCCCGCCACTCTCCATTTTTTAAATGGAGTGTTTTTAAAATCGAATGTTTTACTAGAAGAATTGATTGAAGGTTTTTAAATTGTTTGTATCCGATCATCCAGAACCCAGGAAACTAACACAACCGACAAGTTCGTTTAACTTGAAAAGTGGCCGATTATCTTGCTTATTTGTTGTCTGTTTGAGAATTTTGTTCTCGTTTTAAAACTTGTCTTGTCTTTGTTTCGGGACGCTGGTATTTCCAATAATACTGAAATAGAATTTCACAATAAACAAAGTAAATTTTAATTAGAAGAACAATAGAGCAATAAATTGCACGTGTTTGTAATCAGCATCTAATCACCTTATCCTTGCTATCATTCATCACCCCGCAAGGTACAATTCAATCATGGAATAAGTATATTATTGAATCACACAACAGTCTTAAAACTATTTCAGAACTTGCAAATTTAATTGTGGAACGGGGAGGGGTTGATAGTGGTGAGCCCCCTATTGGACCTCCACCATTTCCGTCTTTTTGGCTACTAATTTTTGTCGAACGAACGTACTCTCATGTGCAAAAACCTACGGAAATTCTTAAATTGCTTTCGGGAAGAAGGATAAAGAGGGTAATGGCCAATCCATACAAGCTCTTCTCATGTATATTAGAATTCTCAGCCAATTTCCGCGGTTTTTTCGTTCGATTGAAAATTTAGTCTAGTTTTCAAAAATACCTATTTGGAAGTGAGTAATTATAACATGCAATAATCGGAGATAGGGACGTCTCTTCATATCATGCATTACCTATTAGAGGAATGTGTAGACTTTCTTGGGTTAATCTTGGATAACTGCCTCTCTTAGCTTCCTCTCGTGAATCTCATACCTAAATTACCATCATGCACATTCATGATTCGCTGTTTTTGAAGAGTGGTATCTTAAGATATTATCCAATCTTTTTCATGCATGTCTTGCAATCAGAATGCCATACTGCTTAGTGCTGTGGGTTAATTGCACATCGCACGTGGTATAGAAGCCGTGCCCTTGGAATGGCAGCTGCCTTTAGATGGAGAAAAAGATCATTAGATCGTAGGAGAAAAATGTTCAAGACATGATATCATTTGACAGGCACGATACTAAAGTTGTTCATACTACAAAAAATGGTTTTTCATCCTCTGATAGTTGAAACATACGAGTAGCTTCCAGTTCCTATAGGTAGACTCAGAATCAATTTACTACCCATACACTCTTATTTTATTGAGAGCAGCTGTTCGATTTTACTGTCGTAAACGTGTAAATTGGAAAGATGAGATGGCATTTTAAACATTTGAAAAATTCGCAATTGTACATATTGCCTTTTTTGGTCTCAATTCTTATCCTTTGAAATAATTTCATTAAAGTAGTAAATTTTTAGTTTTGCATCAGGATGTTTGAAAATTGTTCTTTTTTGTGGTATCCTAATTTTATTGCACTTGGTAGGGGCCAAAAGGGAGGTATGCCCGTGGAGCAATAATGTCTGAAAGAAGAAAAAATTCTTAAATAGCCAATAAGTCATAATTAATACATGATATTGTAATAGTTATTAATTAATAAGGCATCATTATTAGAAAAAACCTGTTAGTTAGGAGACCATTAACCTTTAGCGGTCGTACGGCATGTGTGACATGCCAGCCCACCATTGTTAGCCTGGACGCCATCTTTTGACACAAGTGGGTGTGATGTAAACCTATGAGCTATTTTAGGAGATAATTCCTCATTACCGCCTTCAGCTTTCCTTGATCACAATAGGCTAGTAATGATACTTTTAACCTTCCATTCAATATATGGTTTCCTAGTTTGGAAGATAATATAACGACGAAATATTTGACTTTATTTGTGACTGATGCTGGATTTATTACGAATCAAAGGAGGAGAGAAATGATCCCTGTTGTAAAGCGCCTCTTTAAAATATTCGTAATGTAATCTTTGACGCATCTCCCAGTCATTACACTCAATCCTCTTACTTATATAGGAAGTTGAATGTTAATTCTCATTTTTATATCACTATTATATCATGTTCTGGTCTTAGGCACTAAGGAAACAACCGAAGTAAACTCCAAAATTGATTCTGAGGACTCAATTTCATCTACAAGAAAAGAACAGAAACGAACACGTCGGGCGAAATCCGAGATGCCACGTGCTACATCACCATGGTCACCTTCCAGTCAAATGGATATGTTTTCTGAACGTTCTCCAGTTAAAGTTGAAGATGTGAAAAATGCAACCCCTAAGAAAAAAAATATCAGTAGACGGTCTACTGTCGAACTTAGTAAAGCCGAAATCAGTTCAAGTGAAGATGAATCCGAGAGTGAACACGTTCCACCCATCAAAATTTCTCCATTTGTTACCACACTCAAGGACAACTCATTAGGTTCTAATCGAAACTCTAAAGCTGCAATCAGTAAGGAAAAAAACTCTTCCAAAGAAAGTGAATCAAATACAGAGGATGAAAGTGATACCACTGATCATAAGCGACCTCTTACCAACAAAAGTGTTGAAAGTGAAGGTCGAAAAGATTCTGACACAAATGACTCAGAAAGTGATTCTCGGAATGATGTTCCTTCTCATCAAGCCAGTTCTATATCTGACAACGGATCAAATGGTTCCATGTCTGATGGATCTGAACATGAAATCATCCCCGCTACTCAGGACGCCACTCAAGAATCTAAAACTGTAAATATTTTGATGGGCGATCAAAGTCACGCATTGGGCGACAAATGTCATAACATGGTTAGCGGCTTAGAAAGTTCTAAACTTGATTCTTCATCCAAAGAAACCAAGAAAAAAGATCTAAGCCCTTTAAAAGCTGTCAGTAGTAGTGGCATTATGAGCAAGACATCATTAAATCATTCAACCTCAAAACCGGGGGAAAATGCTGATACACTGAGAAAAAATGTTCCTTCAAGTTCCAATGGTAGCGAAGATGAAAAATTGTTAAAGAATCGACGATCTCCGTCAAAGATACCTATGTCTCTCAACAATAAGTCTTCGAGTAGTGATGATACAAATTCAAGTGATGACGATAATTGTAGTGTGAAAAATAATGATGAATCTTCGCCTCTAAGGTTAACCAAATCGCAAATCCCAAACAAAGATTCTGAGGATCCTGATAGTTCGAAAAAATCTGATTTAGTAAATACTCTTTCTTTGCAGCAAATACAAAAAGGCCCTTCTAATACAATGGGGAATAAAATAGCGAAGGAACTTTCAAATCGCGATTCTAGTGATTCCAGCGATGTATCTGACATTGATAATGATTCTGACAAGAAAGTGACAGTAGCTGCAAAATCATGTTCAGGAAAAAGCGATCAGTTGAGACGGGAAACTACTAATCAACAAGCAGAAAGTTTGAGTAATGGTTCACGGAAAAGGAGAGCTGATTCGATTTCTTCATCTGATGGAGACTTTAACGAACCTAAATCAAAACATAGGAAAACCAGTGAACCCCATGAAAATCGACCATTCAATAGCACCAGAAACCCTGGAATGGATGAAACGTGTTTCCCAGGGAGTGATATAAGCATGATTCCTAAAGTGAATTTAACGAATAAAGTCTCATCAGTTGAAAAAGCAGGAGTTAACCAAAACAATACGAGCGTTTCTACTACAAAATCAGCATCTACATCTCAATCCAAACGACCTGATCTCCAACGTTCTATACTGGAATTCGCCAAACCCTTAGAGTCACCCGGTCAGATTTGTCAAAAAGAATACGAAGTCCTGAAAGAGTCGTTCTGTAGTACCGGAGTAAGTAAATCTTTTGCTTCTATTGAAGTTTATAGTTGTTAGGGTAGAGGGTGGGCTGTACAGTTTTTTTCTCTGTAATTGTAGCTATTTTATATACCTATACTGCAGCTAATGGGAAGAAAACATGCCAATCGGATTGATTAGAAAATTCCTCATATAATAACTAAATGTCTTGTAAACTATGATCATCATCTATCACCTTGAATCACCTACCTCAACTACTACTATTCTATATTATAAAAGGGGCGTTGCTGTATTAATGAGGGTCAACATTCATAGAATAAAAGAAACCTAATCTTATAGTCATAGAAGTTAAATCCATAATATCCTTTTCTTTTCATAATTATCAATATCTTGCTTTTAAACTGGTTTTGTTGTTATTTATGGGGCATACACGGGTCAGACAGCAGATACTCAACGATATTCATTGCTCGCTGATGAATAAAAGCTTAAGCTCGTTGTAAACCCCTGCAAAACATCAAGTTCTTGCCATTGAATCGTCAATTTCCCTTAATGTGGCTGTTATTTTTCAACTTGATCGTAAAACAATCCTCCATTAAATTGTTTGGGTTAGAATCAAATGGAATAGAAGCCATAACCATAACAGTTTCCATAATTATCACCCTATTGTGGTTACGTTTCAGTAATTCTTCAGAGAATCTTACGTAGTATATCAATACAAACGTAATTACCATCATCGGTAGTTTCTTCGTATCCATTAGTTAAATCCTCAAACAGCATTTATTATTCAATGATTTGCTCAAATTTTCAAAGAAATACCCGAAAAATATTTCTCCCGACGAATGAAGTTGGAAACTAAGGTAGTGTAGTTGCTACATCTAGCACTGTAACGTTATTACAATAGTTTATCCTGATACGAATTACGTATAATAATTGTGTCCTATTTGCCTATGCCATTGTAACAGCCGTGCAGGCCTAATACTTGATACCTCGCGGATCCTTTGGCATCATTCGGGCTCATACTTTTTCTTGAGAGAAGCTCAGAAAAAGTTAGCACTAACCTCTTGTTTTAATTAACCGAGCGTCTTATCTTAAGACAATATTTCCCTTTACGCCAATGAGACTGGTTCCTTCTTATGGGAAAGTGGATACCACTAATTCGTGCATGAATATGCAGAATTCACCAGATAGTTTATTGCTACAAAAAAGTCGTTAGGATCGTTTCATCTACGCTTTCTCCATAATACCATCTATTTACCCACTAACTGCATTAATTTGGAATTTATATTACCTTGGTGATAAAGTAGCTTCTTATTTTATAGTTCTCGAATTTGAAAGAAAATTTTGACTTTGAATCATACGAAGGTCTAGTGGAAGAGGATCTACTCGATGAAGACGTAGAAGTGTATGTGGTGCAGTGTCCCAAAGAGGTATACGTCAATCATCCATAATAAATGAACTACTTACAGAAATTCACATATATTGAATTGAGACTTACTGTAACGCAATGTTTTCTTTAATAGGTTGACCCAGTTAGCTTGGTTGGACAAAAAATCGATGTTTCCAAGACAGAGTCGGTCGTTGAATTAGCTGTGACTGGAGGGAAAGCAGTTCGCCATGATATTTATTGTGATTTGATTGACCCAGGTTTCGATATAAATGTTGTCATCCCAAGTAGAAATAAGGAGAATTTCAATTTGAGTAAGTCATTTTACTTGGAATATTGACGAAATCAGATTTCAATGTTTGTACTTTACTCTGGAATTGCATTGGAAGGATCCAAAAATGCTGTAGAAATCTTTCTCAACTAAAATTTATTGAAATTTAAAATTAAACAAAAGGAAAAAACTAAGCAGAAACTATTCAGATATCTGATTGGATGGGTTACAGCAGTGAGATGGGAAATCATGAGCTCGCACCCCTCTCCAAAACTGAGCAGGGCTGAAGCAAAATTGAGGCTTATGTTGTATAGACTCGCACCAAGGGGATTGAAATCATCGGTTGTAGGCGAGAGTTCAACAACAAAATCGTTGAAGGCTGAGGGCAACACACAACGTACACAAACATGAATCTATTAAACAAACAGCCAATATACAGTGCTTACAATAAAAGAGTACTATTCAGTATCTGATACTAAACAATACAGGTTTACGAAAATTCAGAAACTCCGTCACATGCCACAAAAAGGGGAGGGTTCGGTTGGGCTTACTGCAGGGCTCTCTCTGGTTATTTTAGTAAAATCCTTAAAGAATTAGAAAGGAAGTCGAAAACAGAGAGAGGGAGAGAGAGAGAAAATCCTTTTTATTTGCTAAATTCAAACATATTTACACATTATTTTAACAATTTAACAAAACTCAGCTTATGACTCTTTTCATTTATATAAATTATTACTAGACTATAAGAAACGCAGTATAAGTACTTATGTATGTTTTTTAACCATTAATTAAAGTGAAAGACATAAATAATCAAAATGCAACCTTAGGCAATGGAAATGTAGAGGTTGCAAGCTCGTTTCCAAGTACAACATGTAGTGAGGGGTCCTATCTGGCAAACAAAAACTTCCGTAGGAAATAATGTACATCTCTTCACAGCCATTATCGACCTGACAATAGCCATGAAGACCTCCGAAACTTCCGTAGGAAATAAAGTTGTAATGTTCATTTTTGACGATCTCTTCAAAGTTCTTGAATGTTTATATTATCGACCTGACAACAGCCATGAAGACCTCCGATCTAGCGACCAAGGGTGCCTTTGAGTCAAGTAACAACCCCTTCCAACCCATGTTCATCGCAAGCTTGGCAGCGGGTATTTTATGCTTTAAGTGCGCTGAGTATGTTAGGCTGAGGGGGTCATTGTAACTCCAAGATACTTGAATTTGCTTACTATTTCAATTATCTCCACCTTGTTGTATCGTGTAGCTGGAAAACCGTACCCTTGGAATTGTCAAGGTTCACAATGAGGTTCCACATTTCACAGTACCCCTAAAATCGAAAACAGGCGGTCCCTGGATTCGCCACCTTCACAAAAAATTAATCTATAATGAAGTTACTGCCACTTCCGGGCCACTTTTTTTCTTTGCTTTCTGTAATGGTTAACATTTATGTGAGTATTAACACTCATTTACATTTATTACTACCTTAAGTACTATTTTGAGTCTTTTGGTTTTCTTCTTATGTCTGTTTATCCAGTCCTGTTCATAGAACCTCCCCTACCTCATTCTTTTCTCCACTGCTTAACATCCAACTCAATCAGGTCAGCTTCCACATCCTGTATCCAGGACTTTTCTCAAGCACCATCCAACGAGGTCTTGCTTAGGCATGCAGTGGTCAATAAATCCTTCTCAACATTGCTTCCTCACCCACGAAAATAAGGAAAGCTTTGTACTCGAGCAAGAATTAAACTCAAAAACTTGACCCCCGAATTGATTCTTAATTTAATTCTTTTTAAGAGTTGAAACAGATAAAAGGACTTACATGGGGTCACCAGAAAACTTAGTCTTCTTCCTCAAAGTGTATCGTGCTACGTTGCGATTCTCGATGTTTACAAATACTGTTCCTGCGGAAATGTGATTTTTGAATGTTGGATATGGTATATAGTACTATATACTATGGTATACACACATATGTGGTGTATACTATGTGTATATAGAACATAGTAGACTATTGCTTATGACATACATGAATATATTCCATGAGAATCATTCTCCAGAAGAACATCCAAGTCTTGTGTGCCTTTTAAATGGTTATAGAAGTGCTAGTTGAAATCAAAATGTGAATCTTTATGTATATGGAAGCTTTACATGGAACTAAAATTCAGTTATGAGTGTAAATTTAACGATTTTCAGCCATTATTGGTTTTTATTTTGACTAATTTGCTCTGAAGGTGCTGTCCATCGAATTGGTCTTTTCTTTTTGAGTTCTTGATATTTTTAACGGAAAAACTAGGATTTTATCTCAATTTTAAGAAGGGTTATCGTCTAGAATGATACACACACCCCGTGCATATTTGTATGGCAAACGAACTCCTCTTCAATGGTTCTACTGAACTGTACACTGACATTTATTAATTTTACTAAGAAAGATTAGAAGTTGATATTTCGGCGAATTGCCTTTTTTAAAAATTAGAAGAATTGAGTTATAGAAAAAGATGTAGTAAATTATTAAATTCTAGTCTTGGATACAGGAATTGAGACGATCCGCCCAGGACTCTAAAATCACTAATATTCTCGTTTCTGTGATCAAGACTAGCTCATTCTTTTATTTATTTTTCGTGAATTAGCCTGGGCTATTGTCAACAATTATTTTTCATCGGATGGAGTTTCATTCAATGCTATTTAATTCAATCAAACCGTTTGTTTGTTTATTTTGCAATATTTATGTTTGCTGTTTATAATGTTTTAGGAGCTGTACCAGTCAGTGGCCGATTAACGATAGTTGAATCTGTTAATGTTCCTCAGATTGATGAGTTTGAGAGTACCTCCCCTCCACGTGTGGAATTTCCTGAAAATCTCAGAGTTCGAAACACTTTTCTTGAATCAGGTATTATAATAATCATTCTTCGTTTAAACAAATTTTGTTCAGGGACAAAAGTTCCACCCTAAATGGACAAGTATCTTGTATTGAAAGAGCAAAAAATCTAATTGAAACCGGGTACTAGATTTTCTGCAACTTAAAGAAAAACACTCAATTCTAAAGCAGGGTTAACATCCATCCGGCACGTCTGGAAATGCAGGGGCGTAGATGGTTATGCTCCAGCGGTCAAAATTGGTCAAAATTCCACTCGCGGGAAAGACTATTTCCTCCCGAACGAAACGACGGGCTGGATGAGATGATCACAAACCTCTGCACGCGTTGCACTGTTCTCGAGTGATCTCTGCTCAGGGATAACATCTTCTCAGGAGTTTGACCATATCAAGTCAGTCGCTTTGCCCCAGAGTTGGGAAAAAAGTTATTACAATTAAATGATTGGGGAAGTAATTGCAATTACCAATTACTCGGGTAATTAGTAGTTGAAACTGCGCAATTACTTCTCACAACTACGTAATTGGTAGTTGTAATTACTTTCATTGCAATTACCAATTACTTGGGTATCTTTGAAGGCCTCGAAAATCCTATTTTTTACCCATATTTCCACCCAGGGGATGCAACCATGGGTTGACAGGCTGTCGCACTTTGGCGCACAACTAAAACCCAAATTGAGTCTCTGTACGAAATTTGGAATTTTTCGTAATTAAATAAGTCAAAGGTAATTAAACTACTCAAAAGTAATTAAATTAATCGAAAGTAATTAATTTACTCCAATTACAGTAATTGGTAATTCTAAAAACTAATTTTTACCCCAAATTGCATTAATTGCTCTAGAATCAGTTTAGTAAGTAATTGAAAAAAGTAGTTACGTATCCTCCAATTACGAGATAATGGAGTTGTAACTACCAAGTAATGTAATTGGTAATTAAAAAGTAATTAATTACTTCCCAACTCTGCTTCGCCCATACTGTTTTCCTGTGACCTCTGAAATTACACTTTACAAATTTGTCAGAGTCATTTCTTACAAACTTCGCCCTCATTTCTAGTATTTTTTGTTTGTTTCTTGATTAGATTTTTGTTTGTTATTGATGGTAGAAGTAGAGAATAGGTGACCCCTTCCTGATAAGGCCGTCGCCATATTGAATATCCGATGTCTCCTATCTATTTAGGTCCACGCTTTAGATGGGTGTTTTGTCTAGTTTGCTGGTCTGGATGCTCGGTTCGCTCGCATCACAAAAACAGAAAAAACCATTAAACTCTAAGCAGCATGCAATAAATAAACCACTGTTATTGGTTGATTTAGAAGTGATATTGATAATTCTAGAACTAAAGCAGGCTGAGCTTTCAACTTTAGATTTGATAAATCCATTAAAGCATTACTATTTGTTGCAGATGAATCTTCAGCTTTGATTTTGGGAAAGTCTAAAAACAAAAAATCAGGGAAAATTAAAAAGAAGGATGACGAAGAAACACCCACTTCCATTTCAAATAAAAACAAGACTCACAAAAATGGTCTGTATAACTCACCAAGTCTTGCAGTTGGGTTAGCTAGTTTCTTTTTGATGCGTTCTATAATTTTGTTGAATCTATTATTTAATCCTTTTCAGAACGTATAGATGATGACGAGAAGAGTCATGACAAATCAAAAAGTCGAAGTAAACTGGAGAAGGAAGACCTCAAAATTCAAGGTTGGTACCTATCTATCTTACCTAAATGTCCTGGTGTTAAAGGAAAATATCTAAACCTAGCGCTTGTCTCGCTTATATCACTTAGTAATAGATGAAGTTACTGATTTTGAATTCCGTGTAGGCATTACTTAAAATTATTCCCTGCTAGGTATGTTAGTAACACGTATTAAAAGGTAGTCTGGTTGTGTGGAAGCTGAGAAACTTGAATTTTTTCTCTCTCGCCCACCAGGGATGTCCATACTAAAAACTATATCCTTTTATAAGAAAAAATACTTGATGATATTCTCCATAGGCTGTCAATAGAGTATGTAGAAAACCTTTAATGCATTAGGGCTACCAACTCTAAAAATTTAATCTGGGTACTATGTGGTCCGAATGTCGTTGGAAGCCAGAGCAACGCTGAGTAAGATGAGCTCAATTATTCCACACCTAAGTGGGAATTCATAGACAAGAATTGAGTGTGGATCGCCAAGTGATTTGTGGATTTATGCGTTCAGCGCAATTCAGTCGTGATTTGAGCCTTCCAAATGCACTTAAACTAATCATTTTAAAAAACGTCTCGTAGTTCAGGTTCTCTCTTAACTCAACGGTTCTACATTCTGAATCATGGGCGGAGGTCACTTGATTGCATAAGCAGATAACTTTATTATTTACTTCGGTATTGCTAATGTAGCAGAGTATACGGTGTACATTTTCTTTATAGTTTTAATTTAACACTCTCGATGCTGGTGTCGTCTTAAGACGACACGCTGAGATACGCATCCTAAAAGCTTGAGTTCACTTCAGGAGCAAGCACACATTCCAGGAAGCGTTTTAGGGGCTAGGTGAGGTAATGTCTTAGTTCAGTAGTTCCCCACCGATGCCAGAGAGTGCGCCGTTGTCAGATAGCTCATTTCTGTGAGTCACAAAGTAGTGTACAAAGTAGAAGGTGGTCCATTCCTTGGTTACAGACGGATATCGCTTTTCAAGTGAGTTTTTCATTAGTTTCACTTCATTTCATTGTTGATACGTGATAGATTCATGATAAAGATACTTACAGAAGTTCATTCTGAGCTCTCAGCATTTGAAGTAATTGAGCGAAGCCCCTACAGCCTACCTATGCACCTATCACTGTCACAAAAATTTAAGACATTGATAGTGTTAGCAAGAACGCGTCAGCCGACTTCAGGCCCAGCATTGAGAGTGTTGATGGATTAGGGAGAATTGTTGACAACGAAGAATGTCAACGCTTGAGACAGTTTTGGGCCTACTATTTCCTATCATTAACCCTAAAGGAAATCAAAACAATTCTAGAGGATTAACGTGGCTGTAAGTGTTAATCCCTTTTCGATGATAGGCGACCAAGTTGGTCGTGCGAGTTTTCCAAATTCGTGTGGGCTTCGGTTTGTGGAACCTTCTTACCATCAGGATACCGCAATCATTGTATACACCAAAGAAACAGGTTTGAAAAGCAAAAACAGGGTTGCCTGATGAACTGGCAAAACCCCACATCTTTTTGTCCAACAATATCTTCTTTTCCCAACTACCTTCTCCTGATTTTCCATCAAGGTTTCGACTTTTTGAATAAACAATTGCAGAGTACTTGAGGGAAAAAGTACTATGAAATTCCAGTTCTGGTTTCTTCTTCATCGAAGATGAGTTTTTCCTTCAGACGGTTTCTAATTTATTTTATCTATTAGAATATACAGTATTTTACAGTGGCAATTTTCGAGATGTTCTTCAACCCTCTCGAAGGACTTGGATTATTCTGTTACACAAACCGTCTGTGCTGGTGTACAAAAAGTCACTATCAATTATTTATCTCTCCTGATAACTCATACATTACGCAAACTTATCTATTTTTATAGTCAACACTCCTATTATGCTGAAAGTACTAGGAAGTTGATGTACCTACGTTCAATATACGCGTAATGATTTTCGGTCAAAATTATTGAAGATTTACTTCTATTCTCTCGTATACATTTTATTTCATTCATTCGGTTGCTGTCTGTTAAATTTAGGATCTTCGGTCGCTGAATCTGTACAAAGTATTAATGCCGACTCTCAGGAGGTGAAGATAGAGAAAAAGAAGAAGAAACGCAAAAGTCGTGTAGAGGATACACAACATGGTAAATCACTGTAGTATGGTGTTATTGATTATTGTAATATACAGTATATTGTTACAATTTTTTGGTAAACATTTTCTTAATTTTCTAGGAGTTTCTTCTGAAGTTGAAGGCGACGAAAAGAAAGAACTGGTAGTCGAACCTGCAGGTTAGGGATCTGTATATTATACAGACTGATCTTCTATTAATGCCAGTATTAACACCAAGAAATAAAACCGTTATTGTTATAATATTTTTCTTTTTCGTTTTATTACAGGCAATGAGCTTGAAGAAAGTGTAAGCAAAAAGAAAAAGAAGAAGAAAAGAAAACATGAAGAGGAAGAACCATACCTAGGTATGATATCGCAAACATTACTATTCAATCAATGAAATAGGTAATAGTGGTACAACTCGGAACTTCACTCTGGAATGATACCTGCTATAGATTACTCTCTTAACGATAGGATTGGCGAATGTTGTCGGGGAAGGTCTTGAACAAAATAACAATTTTCAGCAATTTTTCAAAACAATTTGTTACACGTCTGAAAAAAATATATTCTGTCGACTGTAATATGATACTATTGTTACGTAACGTTATGGGTGCATTGTTCGTATAATTTTTCAATTTTAAAAGAAGATATTTTTTAAAACTATTAATGCACATAAAAGTTCTAAATATCGCTCGCCCTTTTTCTACAAGCCAGGTTAAAATTGGTTTTTCGCGATTATCTTTCAGCATTTTCATAAGACCTTCTAGAGTTGGCCCATAGCAATAGTGCAAACTACAGCAATAGTGTGAACAAATGTAATTTTAGGTCGATTACAAAGGCTTTTCTTACTGAAAATAATGAAGCTAAAAATCCTTTTTCATTCTACGATTTTCAACTTCATATCTCACAACAATGCTCGCCACTTTGTCAAACTACATCATTGTCATGTTGGCTGCATTGGGCGTATCATCGAGCGTTTTTGTTATAATAAAAGTATCATCATTATTACATGTGTTACACGCAGTTTACATTTATTTTTATATAATTCCCGGCATACACAATAATCATACTTTTCTTCTGGTTCTTAGATACTTTGAATGACGGTCAAGACGAACAACCAGTCAAAAAGAAGAAGAAAATGAAGAAAGAGAACGCCTGGATGAAGGATGAATTTGAGTAATTCAAAATTATGAATTTAAGGATGCTAAGAGTTTTTTGTGTACTTTTTAATAAACAATTTTAATTAAGATATTTTAAATATATTAATTTATGTAGGAAGCATTTACTTACTTGAAAATCATTGCAATAATGAATGAAATACAAGTATCCGACAATTGAAATTGCTGCGTTGCTCTTATGAATATCCTTCCTGTATTTGTGAATTTAGATTTGAGTTCCTTTATACATGTAGTTAACATCAACCTATTCACTCTTGGATGAAGCTGCTCTCACACCCTAATTAAGTTCAAAGGTAGTTACAGCCACCATGGCGGCTGATCGCATTCTCCCTCTGTATTTTAAGACTAATTTGTTTTCAGAATTCTTGAAATTCAAATTTGTTTACATATTCCTGAGCAGTTTAGTTTAACACCACTAATCTAGAAGTAGTCTCAAGAAAAATCCAGCTAGGTACAACTCATGATTCGGAGGTTGGTCCAGGAGTACCCAGTAAGTCTACCCAGGTTCTTGAGGCTCACGGAGAAAAGGATATCCGACCCTTGATGGAAAACAGGATTGAGGTCGATAACTTCTATTGATCTAGAAAATAATGTACCCTTCCACCATTACGCCGTGTCTTACGTGGAAAACGAATGCGAGCGACCAACGCGATCTGTTAGCGTGATCAAACAATACAATCCTAAGGAAGTATCTTACGTAGCAATGCGGCGTCGCGGCAGTCGCTCAAGTCGCGTCGCGTGGTTTGATTTTCAAATCGGTTTGAATTTTGTCGCATAATCGCGTTATTATTTGTTTACGTTTTTGTAGGTTAACCTGCTGTTGTTGAAATTCTTCATTCGTCTTTGATATTGCTTTTTTAGTCAAATATTGCCTTTGTAGCTTGCTTTAAATGTTTATAATGGAAGCGATAATATTGGAAGTGCAAAAAAGAGAAGTTTTGTGGAACAAAAAAGCAAGATATACAAAAACAGGAGGCTCGCAGACCTACCTTGGGATGCTTTAGCGAAAGAGACAAGCTTTTCAAGTAAGTTAAAACACCATTTAATAAATTATTTCTAGTAAATGAGTACACCTTTCAATTACGTGATAAATTCCCTGTAAAATATTGACAAAAGTTGTTCCCAGTTTTGAAAGAATGGGATCACTTGCAGGATCATTATTATCTGTATTTGGTTAGAGACCCCTGGGATAAATATGTTGGTTTATTATTTTTAATAATGAACCTGTATTTTCTTCTTCATTGCAATACTACAATACCTACGTGATTGTTCTTCCAGCGAACTTCAAGAACAAGTACGAATTTCTTCAACGATAGTTATCTAGGATCCAGTCATTCACGATTCTTCTAGTAGTTCGAGGCGAGGAAATGACACGTATTTTTCAATGCAACGTGCGACTGAGAGCAACGTTTCTTCGTCATAATTTCTTGACATCAACTGAATGCTCAACGGTAATTCATTTTTCGATAGGGCGATTGGTATCGAAATGGCAGGACAACCTGCAATCGATGAATTTTTAATTAATCTCTCAATTATTAAATGAGCAGGGGTGCCATCAGGTGGAGTTTTGACGCAGATGACGTCATAATTGCGTCATCAAGCTTGGGCGGGATGCAGGGAATCCCTATAGGCGCCACCACCCCGCCCTGGTGGGCACCCCTGAAATAAGATACAGTAAACAAGTTCAAAGTTGACAAATTTTTAGAGCATTTGCTAGCCCGACATTTCTTTGCCTATTACAAGCATGTTTTCCCAAAATATTGAAAATTTCTTGTACGTAGGGTTTAGTAAGTTCTCGACTTATTTTTCGAGGTTTAGCAAACTCGTTGGACGAGTACTATACAAAGTGTTACCCATTATTTTACCCAATCTTTTGGATAGCCTCTCAATCATAAAAAAATATTTAGATGTACTATTTCCCCAGGAAAACCCACTCAAATAGGTAAAGGGCATCAACATTGTGCAAGGTTAAATTGTAGGTTAGGTGAGTTACAAACAATGGCGTTTGGTTTATCAGGGTTTTTGTCACTCATACCGCATACATTGTCTTCAAGTGGAAGGGAAGTGTATGTATTTCTGGTAAACATCTTTTCTGGTGAGGAGAAAAGTTACTTTCCAACATGAAACGTTCTGGCAAAAGTAACAACCAATTCGTGTCTATCTGCAGTAACACCCACATCTCTACTTGCTGAACCCGAATGACGTTTAACCCTCTCGTTGATCTGCCCCCCCCTCAATGAAACATTGTAATATAGCAAGAGAATAAATTGACCCCCCCCCCCCTTTGGTCTATATTTGTCGATTTGCCTTTCAAGATAGGTAGAATCCAATAATAGAATTTAAACAAAAAAATGGTCCATACACTGTATGCAGTCCGGAGCTTTTTTCGGAAACTACTCGACCAAAGTTAATGGAACTTGTATCAAAAATCGTAAATGGCCCAAGGATGGGCCTGAATCACTGAAGAATATATATGAACATGTCCGAACATAGTAAAAATCGTCTGGAATAAAGGAACGATAGGATTCGTTGATATAATTATTATGGAATTTTGTTTTCAAGGGTTTCTTTTGAAATCGAGTTTTTTTAAATAACATTTGCAGATAAGTGAAGCGTAGGTAGATGTTTTATTATATCTCGTTAAACTTCAGTTATTCCATTCGTGAGTTTTTTGTTAGTTTTTGATAGATTCAGAGTACATGACACCATTTTTGGTATTCAGGTAGCAACTTCTAGTAAAGTGTTGGTGATTACGGAGTTATATTCAAGACAGTCATCCTATCCTTTGGGACATCTACTCAGTTACTGCAAATGGAAGCACACACAGGTCAGGTTCTGACCAATTTCTTTCCTAATTGACTTATCTTTTATCTCTTTATAAGGCATTTAAATTCCCCTTACAAAGTATGGAAGCGCGAGATGTTGAGAATAGATAATTAACCACAGATTCTTCCAATAAACATAGATCAGTGATTTATGTAGAAAGGTTGTCTATTATAGACATCATAAACCTTTACGTAATAATTTGTAGCGTGTTGTATTCTGCGCATTCATTACATTGAAAATAGTCAACCAAAAGTCAATTTATTTTTATGAACTTACTCACCTCCTTCATATATTTATAAAATAACAACATTTGATTTTCTCAATTGAATTACCTGACAAATTAGCTGGTTGAGTACAGTAGTCATTCATCACACACTGCTCTCTGTTGTCCAGCTGAGCAAACTGATTCAATTCCGGAGCATCAGATAACGTGGTTGGAGTAAGCAGTACATCAAATTCATCCCAGGCCCTTTTGAAATCGTCACATATCAAACGCCTAACTTTCATGGCTTTTTCAAAGTATTTGGTATAGTTCCTGTCGACAAGGAGAGTACGTTACTACAGTTTGTTATTAGGGATGAAATTCTGCTCGTTTTCTATAGTGACGTGAAAGCAAAATGTACGTGACTCTTGAGTGGGATCAGAGTTCAGCTGAGTTGGTGGTAACGACCCCATTTATGCTAACCAGAGCAGTGCTCGCCCTAGATACCATCACGGACTAGATACGATACCACGGTGTCCGAATCTCCTAGGAACTCTCTAGTAACTATATGTAAAAACTTAGCAACTTTAAAAAATATTCTATTTTTTGTTTATACTACTATTATTATGTAATATTAGGTTCCATTATTTACAATAATTTTTAGACTGTTATCACCATAGTTTTTGCAAGTATAAAGTCACTCACTGTTGTAACAAGAAGAAGTTTCCGGCTAAAATTCGACCCCTCACCACAATACCAAAGCCTCGGCTTCTTGATGAGGCGTACAATTCGTCAGTCGACGTGCATTGTGAAGACCGAAGACCATATCGCAATCCATCGTATCTCGCCATATTACTTGCAACTTCGCATTGATTCAAAACAGAATAGCAAGCAATCGACGATGAAGTATGTGGCATCGACATCTGGAATGAAAAAAACAATCGTAGTTATTGGAGTACTAATAAACGGATAATTTGTAAACAACAAGGTAAAAACAACCTCGACAACTTGAGTTTCAGATGTTAAGAAAAGTTGTTTTTGGGAGATTAGCTGCAGCCAGACACTGCACATTATTCTGTTAACTGTCCCCAAGCGTGGTTTACATCATAAACCAGGGGCGGCTATTCACAGGAGCATATGCACCGTCAAAACAAAAACATGCAAAAATCTGTCCACTAAAGCTTGTGAAACAAGATTGGACTTGATCTAAGTATTTGAACCAATGTGCAAAATAAAATTTCCAAACAGAAGGACGTGAACACCTGCTCTAAGTTACATAGTAGGATGCAAGGCGAAATTTTGGAGTATTTTAAGTTTGCACTGAGGCAATTCCGGCCTCCCAATGAAGGAGCATTTTAATTTGTTTGCTCCCAGATTGGGGCCGCCCGGCATAGCTTGATATTATCATTCCACTACCACTGCGTTCTATCCACTCAGTTAGCTATCTGTACGGTAAACTGAAGAATCGCGATTCCTATTCGTTGAGCGTCTAGTGTAGTAAATGGCATATCAGTGAGAGAATGGATGGTCAGGTAAACCTATTGCATTACTTAGAGGTACGTGCTGGCGTAATTATTATTTGTTTTCATGCATTTTACATAATATGTAACATATTATGTGTTCGCCCAAGAAAAGCATCTCT
Source organism: Creontiades dilutus (assembly GCA_031894815.1). NCBI lineage: Eukaryota > Metazoa > Arthropoda > Insecta > Hemiptera > Miridae > Creontiades > Creontiades dilutus. Next base: position 114,223 of record JAVIWC010001126.1, on the reverse strand, counting down.
TCAGTCTCCTCTGCGATAGCCCCTGCTGATCGCTGAGCACAGTAAATAGAAGAAAGGTCACCAGTCACAGGTGATGTCTATTGGTTATGTCTTCTGAATAAAAGCATAGCAGACGGAAATCTGGAGCGTACTGTGTGGCACTGAAAGATATGCCATTCGAAAAATACTAAACCTTTCATTTCAATCACCTTGTTTACTCACAAATGTTGCAAAGTAGTGGGTTAACGTACAATTCAACTCTTAACTTTCTTTGGAGATTGAAACCTATATGTAGACTGTACAATGGTTAATGAAAATTATAAGAACCATAATCACAAAGAGAGTGACGTTGAATTATTAGTTGGTAAGAACATGGGCTGCAGCAGGCAATGATATGTTTCCAAGCTTAAGAATCAAACTAATTGACATGTAGTACATCAACTATTTAACTTTTATTTTTAATCATGTTTTTGAAAGCAAATCAGGCTTTCAATAAATGTGAGGTGGCCAAAATTTGTAAAAGCACCTGAGACACATTAGCCCCAGCTTCTTGGAGAGTACGAGCAATTGACTTCCAAGCATTCAAAACTTCTTCAGAGAGATCCACGCAGTGATATTCACGAGGAATTCCCACTTTGATTTTATTTAAGTTAAAGTTGTTGTCCAGTTTAACTTCAGGGACATCAACTGTGGTAGAGTCTCTCGTGTCGAGCCCACAAATCACATCTGCAAAATCAAATAAATACGATGGCAGTGGGAAATAAACAATATACATGAATATTCATGGTTTCGAAACATTTTGTCCAAGAAGTAATACTCGAAAACAGGGTAAATATTATTCATACTGTATGTCAGAGCTGCATCATCGACGGTCCTCGTTAAGATGCCTGGAACATCCATCGAGTTTACAAGGGGTATCAGGCCGTGACGAGAAACGGAGGAATAAGTAGGTTTGAATCCAACGACTCCACAGTATGAGGCAGGATTTCTCGTCGAACCTCCTGTATCTGAACCAATGCCACTGAAACAAATATGGAAATAAATTCACATTACGTGTATGGGATGCTAGGAAACTCGCAATTACACTTGCGTTCAACTGTAGAGTCGTAGCAAAGTGTACCACAAAGTTTACAGTTCGGTATGTACTGGGACTATCTGTTGTCCCTGGATATTGCGGACAATATGGATATTGTCTTTAGTTTAACTCTATCGTGGTTGGTTTAAAGAAATATTGACACTTTATCGTAGCTAGGGACCAATCAGATTGAGTTTTTCAAATCGATCCTCTATAACTTTCTTTATAGATCTACCAACTATTGATTCAGTATTTATGAACTTACTTAATTTCTCCGGGATTCTTGTACAGAAACTACCAAGCCGAGTTTTGGATGACAAGATGGATCAACCAAGCGGTAAAATAGATATTTATGTGTCCATGGTTGGATTTAATTTCTTGTAGAATTGTGCTGTAATGGAGGATTTTTTGGTTTTACACCTGTATTTTAGTTTCGAAGACGCACCAGAAAGGGCCAGTGTACGACGAAATATGTTGCGCAAAAGAACTACACCATAAAATATACCATATAAAAGAAGGGAGGCCGAATCAATTTCCGCAATTTAAAAATAGACGTTAATTATTTATTTATAATATACGGTATAAAGACACCAATACACCTACTTGAATGAGATAAATAATATTTCAATGTACGTATAATTCACAATAAGAAAAACATACACAGGGAAACAGCAGCACAAAGGCATTGTTGATGGTACAACGGGTGACAGCAGCTTTGACTGTCTTCCTAGGGCGAGCAACGCAATGCTAAATGTTGAGTGGGCAAATAACCCAGTTAGCTTGCCTTTTAAAGTGACATGACGGCCTATGGACTAACGCTGTATTGAGATTTTTCGAAGTGACTTTCGAATTGATAGGACCTATTATCCTTTGTAAAACAACTATTACTATACGCAGTGGCTAAGCCTGTGGTCATCTCTAGATTCAGCAATGACCAGGAAATTTAACAAATTTAAAGAATTAGTTAATACTAATGCTAAATATACTATTTCCTCTTTATAAAAAAGAAATGTTCGTGCTCTCAGTTGGTGCAATTACCAAATCATGGGGGACATTAGCGCTTATGTAGAAGGGCAGGGCTCCCTTCTCTTACTCCCTCCAAAACATCAACCAATGGAATCGCTTTAAGACTCGTGCTCAAACACACAACTTAGAGAGAGTGACCGTGGGATTTTGGTTCAAAGTCACAACGAAAGCAAGCGATTTTCAACCTAAAGTGGGGTTTGTAGCCGCCACTGGCGATGACCTAGCAAAAATGTCACGCCTCGCCACTGACTATAAGCTGTTTTGTTTCTCTAGGCATATGAGCTGAAGAAGTTCTTAGTGGCTGGAAGTTCGTGTTTGGGTGCCTACCTTCTTCTCAATCCCTTGTGATTGTTAGTTGTTTGACAAATCGATTACATACTTGCTCTAGGGCTGAGAGGGAGTTTGACAGCTTGTTGAGGTATTTCGAGAGCTTTCCAAAGAGTAGAAGACAATTTTCTTGGGATGAAAAGTGACGGAGTGACAATTCCATAGAAACAGGGAGGTTAATATGCAGTTTGCTTTACACTTTTTATGAGCAACAAATTTGACTTTTTTTTAACGCCTTCACAAATAACTTGGAGAAATCTTTGTGGGTACCTACTTCAAGAGAAAGAGGACAGAAGGGTGTACTTCAAGAGAAGTTTATTATTTACCTTGAGATGGATATGGTTAGTTCCCCCTTCCTGATTCTTGAAACCAACGCCTCCGAGGATAGCCTGGCGCCTCATCATGATCATGAGTGTTGCAGGCATTAATAGCCTCAGCCTTTGGAAGGGTCAACTAAACCATTCCATCACCTCCCATGTTACGACCTGATCATGCCTTTTATTCATCATCTGGTACAGAGGGAACCCTAGTGTTTTGTAAGGTACACTCCAAACTGTGAACCGAATAGACAGTGGAAAGTGAGGATTTCACTCCCCGCAGTAGTGTTACATTACTGGGAGGTTATACATCTAAAGCGCCTACTGCCTTCTCAGATGGGTAACGTTAAACGAGCCAGTTTTATGTCCATGAGCCTATTGCTAATGTCCCCTCAAGGTCATGTACAGTTAGGCCCATCTAGGAGACGTTGAAAGCCAGTTAATGGCTGCCAAAAACTCTCTAATTTAAAACAAGCAGCATTCCAAAAGCACACAAAACAGTATAGAGCAGATGAGGTGCTTCATTTTCTTCACTAGAAATATCTTGTAAGGGGAATGCCAAAGAAATAGAAGATATTCAAAATAATATTGGCAACTAAACTCTTGAAAAAATGATCACGATTTTTCCTTCATATGTTAAAGATAAGTTGAAGTAAAACCCTTTTTAACTTCAAGGATATCATCTGGCCACTGCAGCCTACAGGCCTCAGCCCTTATGAGGGACAACTACACCATTTCAACAGTGATGACCGATTGTTCCCCCATTGGCAAATGTTTTCCACACCAGGTCAATACCTTACTCTCCTTTCTTGATTAACTAAACGAGGGATTATAATTATATTTTCGTTTTAATTAGTTAGTTAAAAAGTATATATTGCTACATTATTCACAATTTTACTTCTTTTATCTGATTTCGCTTAAATTAAATACGATTCATTTTGAGTAATTTTACTCGATGACTTACATGCGGCACACTCCACTCGCTACAGCTACTGCACTTCCACCAGAACTGCCTCCTGCAACTCTCAAAGACCTTCGACCTTTCCTCTCTCTACCTCCCACTGTATAAGGTAATGGCGAGCCCCAGACGTTCTTGGTGGGACCATGGAGAGAGTCAATTGTGCCTGAACTACAAATGTAAAACAGATACATTTTTAAAGAACAATATGTAATAGATTCGGAGTTGCATTCGTATCCAGTTTGAACAGTATACAATTTGTATGTTATACAAATCCACTCCATACTCAATGGTTCCAAGTGGATATTTTTATTTACTGGTTTATTTATTTATTTTTGTGTAAAACCCCCTGTTTTACAAATTCCCTGTTTTTTGGAATAAGAAAGTGGAAGAACTTTGGATGATTTTTCTTTCTTTTTTTTTTTTTCATTTTTCATTTTTTTAGGTGTCTCCAAAACTGCGCCAAAAGTTCAGATTTATAACAGACTATATTTCTTTTTTTTGCAATAGAAGCATCCCTGAAGTTTCGTCGTTCTTATACCAAACACCTGTAAACCACATATTGAGGGTCCTTGTTAAGCCTTAATTTACCTTTATTTCATTTTTTTTCCGAAAAATTTCGTTATTAGAAACGTAACATAACAACTGAGCATAGCCCATCAAGTTAATTTACATTAATACAAACTACAGTTTGTAAGGTAAAGCCCAATGGCAACTTCTATATGTTCCTTTATTAACTTTATTCTTTATTTTACAAAAAAAAAATTTTTTTTGTCTAGCCCAATTTTTGGAATTACTAAAGGTTTTGCTATCACCTAATGTATTTTTCATTGCCAATGATTTAGTCGTTCGGTGCCTTACTTAGATGTCAATCGAAAAGAACAAGTTTTAAAACAATAGAAAACAAAGCTAACTTGACTCACCCCATAGCGAATTCGTCCAAGTTGGTTTTACCTAATAGAAAAGCGCCTTCTCCTCTAAGTTTTTCAACCACAGTGGCATCATATCCTGGGTTATAGTCGTCAAGCATTAAAGAAGCGCATGTTGTTTTGAGATCAGATGTACAAAAATTATCCTTTACGGCAAACGAAAAACCGCTCAAACGACCTTCATCTGAAATTACAAAAATTATTACAGGAAATTATTACACAAAGGTTGATTCTTTCTTTACTAAGCCGAACGCACACTATGGGCATGTCGTGACAGCAGTTGGTACATTAAGTGCAGGCTGCGGTGTCAACGTTTTTTTTCCGACATCATAAATCCTCGAATCATGTGCACAATTTCGTGATTTTCGTTAAATTTTCTAGTAAGACCAATCTCAGCGTCCTCGTACTCAAATTGAAGAAAAAACGTTAATATCAACCAGGCAGAGATGTAACATGAAAGCCACGTCAGTTGCCATGTTGGGCTCAGAGGGAGTTCACCTCACCTAGACTCTGTTATTTCTGGACAGAGGCAATGGTGATGACTTATCCCTATCACTAGTTGACCCCAAGGTGCTCACCACCCTAGTACCTACTCCCGGATTTCCTTGTCACTTGCTCCTATTGTCTAGTTCAAGCTTTTCAAGCCACAGGACATTGTACTGTTTTGGCGGCCTGCTAGCAACATGAGCACTTTTACATTGCTATGTGCTCCGACAGACTACAAATGTGCTTTGCAACATTTTTATGATGATGCAGCCTGATCCAACCGGCCCATAGTGTGCGCTTACCTTTAGATGACTCTCCTACATGAACCACTAGACTATCAGAACAGGATTGTACATCCAGAGATAATAGTTCCAAGGTACACTCAGGCAACTCAAGTAGAAATCCAATTGAAATCACACGAGATACAATAAAAACAGTGGCAAGAAGAATACTTTAGCTAGTTCTCCTCAACTGAATTGAAGCTTGGGAGATGCAGTTATGGATAGTGTAATTGTATAGAATCGACCACGTGCCCCAACCATGAATTCAACGAGACCTGCCCACTGGTGCTCACAATGTATAGTGGAATTCCTTCTGTGGAACAAGGCAAGTTTTATTGTAATATCGTTAAATCTCCATAGCTGAACATTTTTTTCCCATGACATAATAACCTGAACTAAAGGAAACCAAGAAGTAACTACCTACATACCTCACTTACAATCAAAAAAGGCTTTTAGCCGGAGTTGATGTTTTACTATAAGTTTCAATACCTGTATTGTAACAAAATTCTGCAAATAAACGTTCTTGTATTCTTGTATTCTCCATAGCTGAGTGGATAAAGCTCTCAACTAGGGCGTAGGAGGTTGTGGGTTCAAATCCAGAATGATGGGGTCTTACCCCTTTGTTTTGGTAGGTTTACACATTTTTTACATTATAATGCAGCTGTCTACATTTGGTTCCAAGACAGATCCCAATTTATTTGCCCAACTAATCTACAATTATTGTACTTAATACAATTTGCCAACGCTATTGATCTTCTTTACTTAACAGCTCCCACGTATAGTTTCCATTAGGTTGTGGGCCCAGCACGCTTCCACTGCCCATGTTCGGCATATTTCTGTATCGTTCAGGGGCATCCAAAAATTTCAGTAAGGTAACGGCAACTATTTTTCTACTTCTATATATTCATCCTACATATTATGGGCCCCGTTTCAAAAGCTCCAGTCCTATGACCATCTGCGAAATCTCGGAATATGTACATTACTTGGACAGTATACGTACGACTGATTTATGAGAAGATAAATGAACCGTTGCTATTTGAACGAGGTCAACCCGTATTGGCAATAGAGCTTTTACCGTGCAATAAACATTTGAGTAAATTCGAGGAATGAAAAGAGAGTTCAAGTTGTTTTGAGTTCAATTTCATCGTGTCTGAAATCAATGTTTACTTACTCCTAGGTACAACATCTTGGGACTGGGCGATAGAAATAAAAGCGTTCAGATCTTTGATGAGAGATGCCTTTCTTAAGCTGGACAAGATCAACGACTTGTTGGCCATGTCAAACTGGAAAAATAAGAACTACGATTTCACCAAATGACAGTTCGATGTCAATGCATCGCACCCTTTAAAACCCACGATCTACTTCTATGTTGAGTAAAGCTACTAAACTACCGGTCTTCCATAACAGAGATCCAGATTAGTTATCAATGCAGTTGATAACTGATAACCCTAGCCGACGACTACTTCTTCTTCCTTTTGGTTAAATGGATGGACCACAACTAAGCAACTTCAACAGTTTTTATCATAGCTTATGAAGAAGGAGTAAATTATTTGTTAGTCACTGATCAAAGAAACGCACTGAGATTGCACAGAAAGGATTGTCCCGCCGTTCTGATAACAATCTTTCTAGGCAGTTAACAAAGTAGGAAGTAGAAGAAGCCGTCCCTAACGTCTCTTAGTTTTGTTTACTAAATTTGAATTTAAGCAAGCGATTCGTCGTTCATTTGGGTTTAACTAAAACGGTTTTTCGAACTCGCTGCCTCTTTTCTTTTTAGTTACTTATTTGTTAGTTATTGTTTTGTGAAAATCATCAATGAGCGACGAGAGCAGCGGATCTGTCAGTCATCGCGAAGTGCGATCCAACTACTTTCAAACTGAATTTACAGTGTCTGTGAAGAAAGGTTGTACCATGCAAGATTTTTCCGATTATTTATACTGTTTTGTTAAATCCTAATATTGAGCAATAACCCTCAATAATAAATACAGGATGTAGATGAGTTTGAAAACAATTTTCGAGTGAAACTACAACAGCTTTGGAATATGCCTTCAGCATATTTGATATTAATTTTTCGGTTTTCGAGTTAGGAGACCTCAAATGATTGACAAATGTCGGTTCAGATATTTATTATTAATACTAATAGAAAAACAAAACTAAAGAAGCTTCAAGTTACTGATAGGTACGCGAATGTGTAAGCTAATTTCTTCTTTTGCTCCGTAAGGCTTCCTACAACTCTGATCCTGGAATCAGTTTCCTGTCAGCTTTTTTTTTTGTCGTTGACGATTCCTAGCAGATATTTGATTAAGTGCATGTACACGTTGGAAAGCCTGTTCCAAAATTCCTTGGGGCTGAATCAGACAGAAGTACACTGGAGACCAAAAAAACTGGCGCTCTTCAAGATTTGCGTTGTTCTGTCTGGTAGAGAAATAAAGTTGGAAGATATTTGAACATTAACATGAAATATATATTCTTTGATAAGAACACAATCACTGTACCTCTGAACTGCCCGTCGAACTGTTGAATTCACCAAGGGCCTATAGTAAGCCTTCTTGAATTCAAGGACTTTTCAACAGTCTGCCTTCAGAGCGGTCAACACAAGCCGTTTTGTCATTGTGCCTTTTTAAAACATTTTTCTCGATCTTTTTCCTTTTGAATTAAGTTTAAAAAAAGTATACCTGCCGTTTAAACGGTTTTAGACGCGTGTGTGGTCACAATACTTGTTGCATTGATAGAGGACGGCCGAAGCCAACGTTATGCGGCCAGGGTCCTTGGACTGCCTGAAACAACAGTTCGAGGGGCAGTTCAGAGGTACCGGGATTGTTTTCATTTCACAGAATATAAATTTTATGTTGATTTTAAAATTTCTTCCAACTTTATTTCTCTACCAGACAGAACGACACAAATTTTGAAGTGCGCCGTTTTTTTTTTTTTGGTCTCCAGTGTACATCATCATTCAGAACCAGATGGACAATAAAAACTTGCAGCCCCTCACCTGGAGGCTCTCAGTGTTGCGGCTGTCTTTAATCACGTCATCCAGTAAAACTCAAATGGGTCATTCCACGTCAAATCGACCTATCGTTGCAGGTGACCCTCTCGGATTTTGATCAAACTTGGCATAAATGTTTGTTTTTATAAGAAAAAAATATTTGCCGAGTGGTTTTGCGAAATGTCGCCGGGTTGCCTAGGTACGGTATAGGCCTAAATTCCGAAATTGACAAAACCTGTATGTAGTTTTTTGTCCATAGCTCCGTTGTTTTTTGACTTACAGAGCTCCCAAAAAAACTATTTTGAAGCTAATAGAACAGGCTTTAACAATTTAGGGCCAAAGAAATCTTTTTTTGAAATTTTAATATTTTTTTTTTAATTTTGAAAATTTTAAAATATTTTTTGAATGTCATCCACAATTTTCAAAAATTTTTTGGGGTGTTTTTATGTTTTTTGATATGTAATCAAACTGAGAAAAAATTTCGGTGAGGGCAATATTTCTTATAAGGGAGATATTTTGCGTCAAAGTTACTGACTTTTGCCTTATGCGCTACTGACTTCTGGCATATGCACAGTTTGGTCGGCCCTGTACACAGTTCTTAAATTTCTCTATGTTATCAATGTTTGGAAGTTGTCAATGGGTGAGCCAGAGTCTTTAATCATACCCCCACCCCCCACCAAATGTATGTAATTAGCATCAAAGTTATTATTTAAGATTAAGCTTGTGGCTTACAAGGAATGTTCGCATATATCAACATGGAATTATAGGGAACAGGTGAAATAAGTAGAAATATTATGTAGTCTGTGCACAGTTTGTTGTAGCACGACTGAATTTATTTTGTTAAAACTTATTTCAAGCGAAATTTTAGTCAAAATAGCAAAACCGGTCAAAATGAGAAACTGGGTAAAACACATGGCACTCCGCCGGCTGTGGGAATTTTCGATCTGTGAACAAAAACAAATTTGAATGAGTTCATTTATGACAGTGGAAATTAATTTAAACCCACTGATCACGGTCTTCCATGTTCACTTCAGTAACAATATTGTCTGGTTTTTATGTACTTATTTTTGATCTGCTTTTAATTTCCTCTCAAATCCCCTTGCTGTATATTTTCAGACGTTCAGATTTTTGCTCCTTTCCAACGAAGCTAATCTTTCGTATCTCTTTAATAGGTCGTGTTGAAAGCAGAACAAGCAGGGTTCCAGGTAGGAATGATGAGCGGAAGAAAGTCAACATCTCGATACAAACTGCTAATAGGAGTATCGTCGGAGCGGACGACATTCCAAAAGAAAGAAAAAGGTGAATTTAACCTATCTTACTTGTGTACTAGAATTAAATTCAATATTCTTAAATTAAATATATGTGGCCGAAAATTAGCCCTCAAAATGGATAGTTTATCCAAATCGTTCCATCCAAATAGGCTGTATTAGGCGTTTATCCAAATAGGCTTGTTCCATTGTCAGCGGTAAATTTACCGTGCCTGATTTGATATACATGTTTCTGACTACTCACTGAAATTGGGAGAAATTTAATCTTAGCCAGCTCCGATTTTAAACTATCATCCGAAGTTCAATTAGGGACAGTAATATGCCAGATGTCAATCGCCAGACCAAAAAGAAGTGTAGGCTCACGAATATATTCACCGCTCAATGAGATTAAATTGAAAGTGCTCATAAAGTGATCCTCTCCGGTTTCGTGGCTCATCCGTTTCTATTAACTAAAATTTAGATCACAGGATAACTAGCTTAAAGTATTAAGAAGAAAATACTGTTAATTAACTTTAAATATTATTACCGGCACGTTCATTGTAAACATGCTCACTCTCAGTGAATGCCTCTTGAATCCTTTCCTGAAAACTAATTGTTGGGCCTAAAGCAGGGTTCAGATCCATCCGGATCGTTTGGAAATACGGATAGGGGAAGCTAGTAAAAAGCAGTGGAGGGGATGGAGGGGAATCGGCCGAGCACACGCCAACAATTCGTTTCCCGCGCTTCCTCCAACAGCTGTTTTGGTTCTGGATGCCATTCTGAATGCGCAGTAGTGAACTGCACCATCCAGTATGAAAAATATTAGAAAAATCTGATGCGTACAGTTTGCTTCAAAACTGCCTGTCCGGAAAAAATATTCCCTCTCCCCAGCTGGTGTCCAACCAATCAGCTGCCCAGATGGATGTGAATCCAGCTTAACGGTAACAAAAAAGTAGCCGGTAGTTTGGCTTAAAATCGCTTGCAACACATCATTCCATTAAAATGTGATATTTATAATTGCAGGTGGGTGAGGCCTCCTGTGGTTGGTCAAGCGTCGTCTGCTTCTGACTCGAAGCTGGCCATCGTTCCAGTTTTAGACGATGGTGATTCAAATGACGATATCGTCGAATCAAGTCAAGAACCTTTTGTGTCGACTGTTGATTATCCAAATCGTAAAGATTTCATATCTGAAAAGCCGCCTGAAGGTGAGTTTAAATGTAATAAAAGATGAGAGTTTTTAAAAGCTTCTTAATGAAAACGAAAATGTGATGATTTTTTGTTGTAGGTAGGTTTAATCAAATGCCGATCTCTTAATTTTATTGGTTTTAATTGGGTGTACGTATACTAACGAGAGAAAACTCAGGTTCTTCACTCTCCGATTCCTTTTAAAGTTTTGCTGTTTAACTTAGAACCAAAAAAAGTCGATTTATATTCCGCTATTTTGTTTAATGGACCTTAGAAGTCCGGTGAAAACTATTTTATGCTGAACAAAAACAGTAAATGCCGTTTACATAGCAGGTAGCGGTGCCTCGCCCCCGGTTCCTATTGTGATAAAACGTTCTCAAGTGTAAACAACTACATAAGTATATAAGGCACAAGTAATAAACCAACCAAGAGTCTAACTGTTGGAATGCAAACCAACATATTTCCCCGTATAGGGAAATTCCAGGTTGTGCTGGTCAACCTGTGGGAAAACACTGCTGTAACCTCCTCGAGTTCAGTCGTAAAATAAATCCTGCTTCGTCAAATTTACTATTTGTTTCCTCTAAACTACTTCCTCATTCCAAGTCTAACGGCAAATAGGTTTCTCTTTGTTTAAACAGGGGGTCAATTCTACAACTAATGTGCAACAAAAAGCGCCTCTTGAAGATTTTGTGTATAGGCTTCCTTTCTGAGTTATATCAGTATTTTTGTCCAACTTATTGCTTCGATATTTATAGAATATACACATATCATTCCAATCCCAGGTTCCCCAAAACGGATTTCCATTGACAAATTCTACGAGAAAGGCAAATTTTCTTCAAAATTCTGTTATTTGGATCGATGATTTTTGTTCTTCTCCAATTCAACCACTAGATTCGTTCATTTTCATTTGTTTATAGGTTCTTGCAACGATCCCCCAGACAATCGTGCGCCTTCTCCAGCATCTGTTTCAAGTCTAACTTCAGGAAGACCTTTGGAGTGGGATTCGGGGGCGGACGTAGGTTACTTCCAGCCGTATCCGAATGACAAAGGTATAGATCCGCTCAGCTCCCTTGAACGTATGGCTTTGGGAGGGTCAACCAGCCTTCTTACACGTTCTGACCCCGAAGGAACCGTTTCCAATTCCGTAGCACCTCTGCCGATTCCTTCTGCCTCAGTTAACCAATCCAATGTTCAAAATCGGGTAAGATTCATTTGAAAGCTACTTACTTGGGTAACAATAGAAACCATACTGTTTATTGTTATACAAAACGATCTAGGCAATACCTAACCTATACCTATATGACTTTCCTTGTCAAATTACTTGAAAATTAAGGAAAGATTGAAAGTATGTAGAAACGTTGAAATATACCTGAACGTCCATGGATTCGATTATTGAAATGATTTGATGAAAGTCAGTAAAACGTCAGTTCTCAAGTGATGAAAATTGTGCTTGTGAGGAAGCGAAAATCAATGAACAATGATAATAATAAAATAGATAGATAAATAAATTTAAAAGGAATGAAATAGTTGTAGATAAAAATGTATAAAATACGAAAAAAATCAATTGTCATATAATTTTTTGACATGGAAATTAAATGTTACGTTCTAGTAGAACGGTTCTACTTTTGTTGTATACTTCACAACACTACGTTACACTGCGTTACTGTTGTAATAATAGTATAAAGCCCTACTATTTTCATTCTAAGATAAATCCTCAATTCTAACATTGAGCAAAGCAATAACGATATGTATACTTATTGTTATCATGATTGTAATAGATTCTCAGTCCTTCTGCAACCTTGAGTGGCATTGGGGTGCCTGACGCCGAGTCCACTCCCAATCTGCCGTCATTCAAGTCGTCAGTTTTCAATAAAAACCCAGAACTGACGTCAGCGAGCAAATTGTTTCCAGAGGTGGTTGACAACACGAAACCTGAGGAAAACATACCTAAAAATGACCTGGTTAGTCCTAGTAAAATATATTTTTCACTGCATATTGAATCAGCAACCCCTCAAGCCTTAGCAGAAATTGCAGATTAGATAGGATGTAGAGGAGTCGAGTCCTTGCCTGTAGGGCGCAAAACAACAGCAACTTGGGGCCACATTAGACTATTTACAGAATGTGGTTAACGATTGGGAGGGAAAAAAAGCGATTACTGTAGCAAAATCTGTAATTTATTTAAATACAATTTAACAAATTGTGATTAGTATTGAAGCACAGTTAGGTTCATATGTTAATTTCTTCGCTCTCCAAATGTGAAGTTGTCATGCAATCAATATTCACAGGTGTCTAAAAGGAGTTCATCGCTCGAAGATATCGGAACGTGCAACCAACAACCTACTCCATTCGTTAGGTCACAATCGCAGAGTAATATTAATGTCAACTTGAGGGCTCAACTTCAATCTTACTCGTCATCATCTCTTAACACAGTTGTGAAAGGAAACCAGAAACTACATACCCCCTCCAAGAAAGAGTCGGAAAGTGAATCAGGAGCTGATGGGCGGGCCAATAGTTTCGAATATCTCCCAGGTAAATAATGATACAGCACATGTAAATGTAATAATGATACAGCTTGTAACGCATGAAAAGAAGATGGTCGAATAAGTGTGTGATGATTCATAGAACTCATGGCCTTGTCTTCAACCAGTAATAAAATACATGTGTACAAAATATTAAGAACATGGTAGTATATTACTTGTAGTTAACAATGAACAGGATGAATCAACAAAAATTGAACTCTAGATCACTCACTGATGAAATATCCGCCGTCTATACCTAATATTACTATTATCTATACTATTAATATTCCTAATATTAATATTACGAGCTTGTTGTTTGTTCGAGCTGTAGTTACATCAGATGTTATGATAAAAAAACGTATATTTACTCAATTGTACCTTCCGTATAATACCGTATGAGTGAAAACTCTTGTGAAATCTCTCGTTTTTGGTAATTTTAGAGGTCCTTTTATGGCCATTGGAGATCGTGAAGAATTGGCTTCGTAAGGAAATAGCTTTATAGCGATAAATGCTGTTTGCGGACTTGATGGGGAATATTCCTTTCAGCTATTCTTGATAGTCGTGAATTTGGAATGAATCGCTCATTAGAATTCTGTTGGTCAATTTACTGTGTGATATCTATGATGCTTGCCCTAAATCAATTTCCCTATTTCATAAAAATTTATAATTTTCTTCCCATTTTTCTACATAGTTTTCCTTTTCAATGGATTCTTCAGGGCCTTCCGCCTGAAGATATTTTGTGACTGCTTCTTTATATGCAAAGTTCAATTTTCAATTGTGGGAGTAGTTAAAAGTCAGTATCAATAGAATCACTCGAGATTGTGGTCTGTTGGAATCTTTGGGATTGGGCGTTGTCTTGGAACAACTTCTTCTCTTTCAACAAGAAACCCAGACTCTGACGAGTCTAGAGTGTTTACTGAACAGATTATACTATTGCATCCGTCTATAGTATTACATCTGAGTCATGATTAAAATCGATAAGTATACCTGTATCATACTACAATTTGTCCTTGTGGTTTTGAAGAAAACTCCTTTACGTACACTTTGACGTCCGTTTTTAAATTTCGTTGACAACTAAAATTTTGTAAGCTTAAAAGTACTTTGGCATAAAGATTATAATATATTATGCAATATTCAGTAGCCCATCGAATTTGTAATTACTATAGTTTTGAATGTCGATCTCAGGTACTGTGTTTGAACAACCCGCCGTTGAACAATCTTCTTCAAAGGATCTCTTGAAGTCAGACATAGAGAGAGGAGTGAAGTTAATATCGGATTTCGTCAAAGGCACCCAAGCTAACAATACGATTTTGAAGAAGAAACTGCTGAAAAAAGTCGTTGAGGAACTTGTATCGAAAACGTATCCTGGAGAAGAATCATGGAGTTCAGGTTCCTCTCAAAATCACGCGTCTCGTGACAGAATAAATGAAAGTGTAGTTCCTACAAATCCACCGTCCACATGGCAAGGCCTGCCATCAGTACCGGAAGGTATATTTACTTCTTCAAACTAGTCATTTGTTGAAAGAAAGTTTATCTTTCCAAATTCTATTGTCCTTTAGCCGATTAAAAACCTGTTTTTTTAATATTCAGGTGCTGAAAAGTCTAGTGGAAGACTGTGGCCAGTGAATTCGTGGCCGCTTGAACTGGGGAATGAGCGGTGTGTCACGAGAAGAGGGCATAGCGAAGAGCTACAACGAATCGTAAATTATGGAGAATCAGATAGTCATGCCTCAAATTTTGCAAGAGTAGAAGTAGTAGACAAACCTGCAGGTACAAATTCGATTTCGATTGGTCCTCATTGTTTAATAATTAATTACTTATTCAGATTAATTTAATGACGTTGTTATGTATTTTTACTAATGGCTTTTATGATTAGACATATAGTTCCCGTGTGAAATTATTTTGCAATGATCTGGCTCGTTCGAATATTTTATTGTTTGTACATTTGGAATGAGATTATTACTGATAATTCTTAGCCCTGTTGTATAAAATTCGATTTTTGCTGAATAAATAACTTATCAATGATCCAAAACATCATATTGACAATCTTGTCTTATTTTCAATTAAAATTATAGGTACTTCTGGTTCCACGCTTGAATCTACATCAGTTTCGGAGTCCAGCATCAAGCAGCATAAACAACCTTTACCTGGTGAAGTAACATCACTTCTTGTAAACATTAGATATCTTTTCAGGATGATACAATCCTATGATAGTTATATCTTCATGTATCAATCTTAACCCATTTACAGAATTGTTAATTTCAAGTACTTCTCATTGCTAGGATTCAGAAAAAGAATGATCGATAAAAAAAGTGTGAACAAAGATGAACGTGAATCTCAAAACTCTTCATACTCTGATTGGAAAGTACCAGCAACGAAAACCGAAAAGATATACGACCAATTAAAGAAGAAAGGTGAGTAAAATACTATCTTAATAATTAATTAGCAGGGACAAACAAATATTGGACACACAAAAGCTGCAGGTTGATGATATTTTCAGAGGATGTGAAGGTTACATTGTAGATGGTCCCCTATGAGTTGCATTCTCACAAATCAATACGTTAATGTGCAGATGTGCAAAAGTGAAATTTGCCAAGAACAATTTCCTCAGGCTGTAGTTGTCCGATCGCATTCAAATTTTTAAAGTAGACTGGAAAGAACGATGATTTTCTCATATCAATTTCAACAAGTTCATTCCATTATTCTATCCGCTGGAGAATTTAGCGCAACATACGCACAATGCATGTCGATTCACTTTTTAAATGCGTCACTGTCTTCTGGAAAGTTTCCTGCACTATTTCTGTCCTGCGAAACGTTGTAACCAGCTTATATTTGACACCTTGGGAGATATTTAACATTTCATTGATCTACGCATTCATGTTACTGGTGCGAAGAGTTTTTCAATCTTTGATGTGTTCTGAGAAATAAGGAATGTTTACCGTTATTGCATACATATGTTGTTTGCCGATATTTAGCTACGATTGTTCCAAGTATTTGTCCACAGAATACCAAAATATTTGTAGCATATTTTCAGCATTTTTCGTCTGCCATAAAATTCGCCTCCCCGGCATCTACACTATCCATTTGTTTAAATCCTAATGAAACCTGCAACATAGAAATTGAATCCACCAACAAGCTTCTAAATTTCGAACTAATTACCTTTCGTTTCAAACATAATAACTAGCCATTTTCCATTTGTTTCACAGAACCGTTTCAAGTCCTTGATGCTGGAGTATTAAGGTATTTACACTGTGAACGAGAAAATCAGTTGGAGTGGATAAAAAAAGAAATCGATCATCTCAGCAATTTAAAAGAGTATGTTATTTTTCTCTTAACCAATTTGGTATCTTGTATGTGCTTTTAGTTTGGCGATGACAATTATTTCAATCGACCTAAATGATTTTGATGTGGATTGCAACTAACAAAGCTCTCATCTAGGGACACTGTAGTATTTTACCCCAAACGTCAAAGAATGCTTAGCTCATCTCTATTTTTTTGTGTCGCTGTTAAAATGTCAATATTGAAAAGAAAAAATGGGTTCTGTGGCATTTAAACTCGGTTTTCTCCCAAAAACATCCGTATAAATTTTTTTCAAATAAACCGCCTGAAAGCTGACAGTTTAAAAAAGTGTTTCCCGAAGAGCGCTCTCCGAAATACCTTCATACTTAGAGCAGAACACTCAAAGGAAAAACGGTGATTTAAAAACAATTTTACTTCCTACAGTTTTTTACAAAATGATGGTGATATTTTCAGGGAATGTGTGGGTTAGGATGTAAATGGTTATTTAGAGTTTAATATCTCACGAATCAATACATCAAGGATGGCATGTTCAAACATAAAATTCGTCAACCATATTCATCACTTTCTGATTTTGCTCAAATTTTTGGGGGTAGTTGGGGAAAGCCGATGTACCTTTCTCGTAACAATTTCAACTCGATCTTATTACCATTCTATTAACTAAAGAATTAGTGCGACAGGCCACAATTCTTCTCGATTCATCTTTTGAAAGCATTGATCCCTGCAGGGACATGTCCCACACCATTTCTGTCCCTTGAATCGTTGCAACGAACTTATATTCTACATCTTTCGAGGTTATATTAAAACATTTCAATGATACATATACACATGTACATTCATGGTGATTATATGAGGACGACTTTTTTGAGGTTAGGTAGGCTACCTATTAGTTGTATAAGGTAGAGAAGAAGTCGACAGATCCTCTTATCCAATTGATATACATATTGATTTGTTTACTTATGTACCTGATTGATACAGGTTGCTGGAAATGCACGAGACACTGCGAAAAAATGTTGATAGTTTAAAGAAAACAAGGGATAGAAAAGGAATTTCCACATCTGCTGACCACAAAGCCCCTCGTCCTAAACGGTAATATTCCAGTATTTGACTCGGCTATGTCCATGCATGCTGTAGTAGATGAATGTCACCATGGTTTTTATAATCTTGACAGGTTCGCTGAATGGTGTAGGCGACCACCGTTGTTCAGTCAATATAGACAAAATTTCTTTTTATGATTATTTTTTCTACTTTATTATTTGTGAGAGGATCAACCTCTAAGTTTCCACCTACTGGGTCACCGTATTAGGGGTCACACAAAGTTCAACTATATGCAGGTTTTGTGAGGAGATTGACGAAACGGTATCCCACATAATATTTGAGCGCTCAGCACTCACCCCTCGCTGATTTGAACTCTTCAGGGCACAAACCCCCATAAGGTATATTCAAAGCGGATAACTAATCAAGGGCCTCAAACCCCTTACCCAGGGGCTGAATTTCCTTGATTAAATGCAAAACTCTCAGGAAAGTCCCACAGGCTTCCGTGCTATGGGCCAGAAACCCCCGTCCTGAGAGTTTTAGTCTACAACTACATCAACCCCAAAATCCATCAACGCATTAATATTTGGGCTTACCCCTTGAGATCAATTTTTGAGTTCGATTTTGGATTTCTGAAGTATGATATGATGCTAGTTTACAAGTGGAAGTTTAATTTGTAAATCTAAAACCATCCAAAGAACGTGATTATTTTGAGGCCTAAGAATTTCATAAATGTACAAAATTGGGCTATCCTACCCTCGTTTTCATGTAGTATTTGGTTATCATTACCACTTTCATCTGATTTTATTGATTTAAAAACTTGTTTTTGGTTAGAATTTAATCCTAGTATAATTTTGAATTTCCTGTTCGAAGGGGGGGTGTTGGGAATAATAGTAAATCCATTCAAGCTTCATACAGCTTATATTGACGATTTTCTCGATTATTTTTCGTTCAGTTAACAACTTTGGTCTTGTTTTGAAACAAATTTTAAATCTTTCTCTTTTGATTATGGAAGGGGCGAAAACACAGGCTAAGAGTGATGAATCTTCTTGACTATTTACATTTTTTCATTTATAAAGGGGTGATGCCCGATCCATTCAAGCGATCCTCATACCTGCTAAAATTCAGAGCCAATTTTCTTGTTTTCTTTGTTTTTTTTTTTAATTAAAAATTGGGTCCAGTTTTTTAAAGCTATAATAAAATAAAAATAAAAATTATGTTTATAAGCGTGATCATATAGAAACCGGATATAGGGACGTCCTTGTAATGCATGCATACTATCAGTGCTTTTGGAATGTAAAAACTATTTGTTAGTGATTTTTGTTTTAATTTAACGAATTAAAGTTGTTATTGTATCAAATCATCAATTGCCTGATGACCTCAATGACCATCAATCATGATCATGATGATCATCAATGACCTGATTATTACTTAAATTATGCTAAATAATTCAATTTTGATTTCAGGAAGTCAGTCATTCCACCAAGGTCCGAACCTCTTGGAACCAAAAAAACTTCGGAAGACATCTCATCGGCAAGTTCCTTTCGAATATTCTGATTTTTATGATTAGTTGATTACTATGAGTACTTCGTATTATTGCAATTTTAAATTCAGAGTGAAATTCGTTTCTATTTGTGTTATTTTCTGTTCTCCCTATCGAATTGTCTTCCCCACCGGAGACTGACGGTTGCAATGTCTGCGTACATTGCCTGAAATATCAAAATGATCTGAACCATTCTCTCTCATCTAATCGAACCATTCCTCACATCTTACATTGTTTAATACAAAAAGTTTTCAGGAATGCTAAATTTAATTGATTAGATGGTTCGTGAGACTGTTGCCATCATCATCGCTGGAAAGGGTTTGAGCAATGCTTTTCAAGATCTTTACAGGCCTGGTCCAGCGGCTTTGTTGTTGCACGTTTACCTATAAATTCTGCCTCAGTAATCCTTCCTACCTAAACAGAGGAATCTCCTCAAATGAGACCTCTACCATTATGTGCTCCTCCAAGTCACTCATGGGTAAGAATTCCTCTGCCATCTGACCTTTGATCCCTGTTGACATTTTAAAGATGGAGTCACAAGCTTATACCCAACCCCCCATCAGACGCTTTCCTCTTCCTCTCACAGCTCCCTCCATTTCAGGGCTGTGTTCTTGGCTATTCTTATACTTAGGGCTCGACTAGCTGCTCAATATTGCTCCATTTGCCCTGCTGGTCTTTCCAATCCCATCGTTATGTCACAAATTGTATCAACATGCCCAGCTCTTCAAAAGGTGAGCATCTTACCTCTAATGATAAAAACCAACCATGTTTTGCTGCTATTTTATTCTTCTCTTTCTTTAACAATCTTGATATCCTGGGCTATCTATCCTGGGCTTGTTCCTGTCCCCTCTATTGGCTCTGCCAGTCTGTTGATCACCATTTGGCGGGTTTGTCTGGTGAATCTGCAATCCAGTCTGACCCCTTGTCATCTACTTGTAAGGCTAACTAATCTGCATCATATCTGCTCCTTTGCCTTGGGCAATATAGTTCTCTACAGGCCCCTGCCAACTTTTCATTTGCCTTTTTGAGGGCTCTCTCCTGCTCCTGTGACCTCTTATAGACTTTGAAACCCTTTTGAAATGCCACCCAGGGCAGTGAGACATTGGGAACCAACAATATCTCGAACTCTGGGGTATTGTGGGTCGCCTAAAAGGTGCTCTAATTAAAAAGATCCTAGAAAGTGGTAAAAAGAACGTTTTCTGCTAAAGCATGGGGAGAATAGTAGACCGACTATTATGAAATGGTTAGGAATTGTGGCAGTTAGTTGTTATATTGCTCCCAGCCTGTTGATTATAGGTCCCGATTGAAGTGGTTTTGGGATAAATGAATAGAACATACAACAGCTCAAGATTAACAGCTTTCACCTTTTGATCATGAGTATCAGAATTTATATGCGATGTTCAGGAAATGAAGTACCTATATAGGCTCACTGCTCAAATTCGTAGCCCTCTAACTATACCCATTTGAGCTACCTTTAGCCGAATGTACGAATTGGTCTATTTACGGAGGTATTCATCATTTTCAGGAAAACAGTTGGTGTTCTCACGATTATGGCGTTAACATTAAAGGCATTCTAAAGAAGAATGCATCCACAAACACATCTATATCTACAAAAGAAGTACAACCTGAAGTGCTCAAAAAGCCCATTTCATACACAATATTATTCGATAAGGTACAAGTAACACACTAGATTTAGTGGTATTCAATTACAATTAACAACTCAAAAGTGCCCATGAAAATAGGTATCTATTTTCCTTTTATTAATATAGTATGCGTTCAACTAGGATCAAGAAGAAGTGAAAGTCCCCAGCAGCTATTCCCAGATCAACACTAGATACCCGACATCCAGAACGTGTGGAGTAAATATCGCGGATAGGGATACTCTTATGAAGGAATCAAGGGAGAGAATCCGAGAACAATTGTGCACCAACTTACAGGTTAGTTTAACTCAAGGACCATATCCTTATTATGATTGTAACTATTTAAAACAATGTGTAAAGCAGCTAACACATGTTGACTAGCATTTCATATTTATAATTATTTGTCTGTCGAGTATGGTCATGTAACGTATACTTGCTTTGTATAATATTCTTCATGGGGTGGTGTTGAGGAATTTTTGCTGATATTATTACAACCAATTTTGATAAAAACTGTTGTTTACTCGACAAACATTATTTGTTACGCTTTTTCTCTGAGTTAGGATAAGTTCAATATGATAGTGATTACTGTATCCTCCATGTTCGGGACCCCGTAGTAACAGCGATGTAAAACCAATAAGTCTAATGTTGCGAGAGCGTTCATAGTGTTCATCCTGGTCCACTTTTGAGAGGGTCACCATCGATGTTCTGCCTCGTTGTTCTCATTTGTTTTAGTTTTGCATGAGCACTTGCCCCAAAACCAACTAATATGTTGGGATTGTATTTTCCTATTATCATTGAAGTATAAAATAAATCATAATAAGGGTTTTAAGAAAATAGATTTAAGGGTTTTCGGCCACATCAGGTTTGGCCTTTAGGGAATAGCATTACGTTAAGGTTGAGCGAACGAATGAACGGGGAACACTGAAGAAACACTTTAATTTACAGAACAGTGGAAAAGCGAAGAAGTTGCCTCTCAGGATAGCCCATTTCGCGGCTTCCCTTTTGAAAATTTTCCAAAAGTAGTGAGGATTGGCCTGGATGGTGCAATGATGGCATCGCAGTGATGGTGCGTCACTATGACAGCTCGCGCAGTATTACACGTGTTTGTTTATGTTGCTGTTACCGCTAGGGTCTGAACAAACATCGATGATGAACAGTGGGGATGTGGCGTACTGAACCTACCCTAGGAGGTTAAAGGCAGTTTAGGGGATTTTAAGTTAGCCAGAAATCATCTCTATAACTTGCCAATCATTTTTCATTAAATGAAATGTATATAATGATTTTTTTTGAAAAATGATCAATATTAGTATTATTAATATACTTAATTTATAATGTTAGCTTCACATGTGCACCAAATCTAGCTGAGGATAAACCTCAGGACCCCATTTTGATCCTTGTGGCTACATGCTTTAGCCATCTGCTTGCTCCCAATACCTGATCACTGTAAAACCCGTAATTTCATTCCTTAAATTATGTATCTTAGAGGCTTCCTATCGAATTTGAATTTCCCTGGGTGAATTTTGGAGAGACTTTGGCTCACTCAGTTGATTATAACCCTCTTTTCTGTTTCTCTTCCGGAGTTCTGTATAATGTTACTAATATATTTACATGTGAAGCAACCATTCATGGTTTTGCTGACTGGTTGACGAAAAGCGCTTTCTATTCGTTCCAGCTAATACATTCATACAAACACTAAAATATATTAATACATATTGATGTCAATGGCGAAGTCATCCTTTCGATCACCTCCAATCGAAATTACGTAACTATAGCCCATGTTGAAAATATATTAATACATATTGATGTCAATGGCCCACATTTTCGATCACCTCCAGAAATTACGTCCTTTGTGACACGTTATGGATAAACAGAAGATAGTACTTGATACCTATGCGGGCTGTGCTTATGTAATTAAACAAGCTTAAACAGTGTTCATGCTGATGAAAACAGGATAATGGTTTCATCATATAGCGTTTGTTTATTAGTAAGAAATCATTTGGGATGGCAGGGGGTTCTATCGCCTTTAACCAGGAATAGTTAAAGAATCCTGCACTATGGATATTCTTGCTTAAGTCCATTTTTTGTTTAAGTAAATTTGTCAAGATTGATTTAGAAGTTGACTTCCCTTTTATTCAGTTCTTCACTCATTCTAGGGGTTTTTTTATTCTCGTACTGAGGCCCTTAATCGGATTAAAAGATTGAAGGATTTTGGGTTGATAAAAATGTGGTTAAAATACGCTATTTGCTATTTGAGTGGCGAACCTACCTGGGTGTATCCTTAATGTTGCTTCCTATTTCAGAACGATCTGCTAATCAATAAACCGGATTATGTTGCCCGTGCGGAAATGAGGCGGCAAACTGTTGCGGAGCTTACAGCTATTCGAGAAGTCAGAGAAAAAAATAGAACTCAAATGTTAGCCGCTGCCATTTCTCAAGAACCTGCTCCCTTTTTCCCAAATCCACTTGGTATGTTACTTTAAAATTTGTCTCTTTTTGCCAGGAATTGGTATTTTTATGTCACATATGGCGATATATTTAGTACTACATCAGTACCTGAGCAACATAAAAAATTAAAATCCAGTTTTCATTGCCAGCTAACTTAAATAGTTAGGTATGTGTGTGATGTAGACCACGTTTCCAGTTAACCTATTATATTTGTTTATTCTCCGCATCTATTTTCTTTTTGGTTTTACAGGTGTGAAGAGAGTCGTTAGTCAAAAATCAATGAGGCAACTCACTGAGAGAAATTACAAACGATCTGCTCTCGTTAAGCAGCAGCAGTATGAGCGTAAGAAGAAAGAACAAATGGTGACGAATAGATTGATGGCTGAAATATTTAATAAAGTGAGTGTGATTGGTATATACATTGGAGAGATTTTGATTATGAGGCACGGACTTGGGTTTTCTTATGTACCAAACATACCAACTTCAGTAGTAGCTAGGTACGAAAAAAAAGTTGATTGGCAGCATACAAAATTGTTAGTATGAAACCCAACCCACGTATTAGGATTAATTTTTATTTAAACTATACAAACTTCCTCTTTTTTTAGATTGTGCGCTGTATGTCATATTATTGTGATTCAATGCGTGAATGTAACCATTAGTTTTATTTATTCGTTTGAACTTCATTATCTTTCGCTTGGGTAGTACACATTTCACATTTTGCTTAATAAAAACGAACAGTTAGGTAATTGAATTTGAAAGAAAAAATCAATTTCTTACACTACAAATTGGTTTTTTATTACTTTATACAACGGTATAATACGGTATAAAACTATAGAAGGTGTAAAGCAATTAATTATTATTGATAAGGAAATCATCAAAGTAAAAGACCCAGATGCCTGATGTTCCTCCTTTTAATTTCAGACACTGATTCAAATTTAAGCACCGTAGAAGAATAATGTTGAACTTATCAACAGTTAAATGGCGATAAAACAAACTTTTCAAAGTCTGTCTGTTTGCCTGTCAATTTTTTCAAAACTACAGAGTAATAAGTTCCACCAGTGAACGGTTACGATTTCTCATGTGACCTTTTTTTGGTTTTGTTTTAGAATCTCCAGAAAAGAGTTTTAAACGGTGAAACCTACCTATCGAACAGCGTGAATGTTGTATGATATTTTTGCGACGTTCAGAGTTGAATGAGCTAAGTGTTTCCAATTAGTTTGCACCTAGCTACCTCTACACTTCTGCTGTATATTATTTCATATTGAAATCTCATTGTTGAATTATGGAATTACGTTTTTTATTTTCTATATTTCGATACAACGAAATTATTGTTAAGCATTATGATATTGAACTTGACTCTCATGTTCACTTCGGTGTGAGTTTATTTATATATTAGAAGAACAGAGAACCCTGAATTTTCTAATGGGATATGAGTTTCATAGAATTCGTTTGCGATAGAAGATATTCTTGTGTGTTCGTGAGTCTCCATGGACCCAAACAAAAATAATGACTGAATTTCGGTACAGTAAATTTAAGTGGCGGAAATGGTGTATTTCTCATATCGTCATCAGGCTTCATACTATTCTCATGTTTATCTGGAGACGTTAACCCACTAGAAGTATGTTTAACAGATCAGGACGTATGTAGATGCATATGCACACCTGGATACCCTGCAAACACCCACCTCGCAATGTACTGATTGATTAGTGTTGTTAAAATGGAGAAAATAAATAAATGTATCAAGATTTCAAGTAGCTATTTATTTCCTTTATTTCACATCACTTATCAAGTAGCATATTGCGAGGTGGGTGTTGGCAGAACACTCAGAAGCCTACAACCGAGCGCAAACTACAAAATTTTTTGTTTGGGCCCATTGGATTTTCTATCACCATAAAAGAAGCTATAGTTTTATCAAAGTCTCCTGCAAATTCTATGGAACCCTAATACCATAGGAAAAGTGGGATGCCCTTTTATGTGGAACAGTTGTTGATGATTTTTAACCTAATTTGCAACATTTATTATCGAAATGTTATCTGACGAGAAAATTCTATATTTGAAGACAGCTTCTTCAATTTTCCGAAGCTTATAAACTATTACCTTTTTAATTGTATATACGTGACCAGGGAAAAGAAAAACCTAACTATATACCTATTGATAGTTGTCATTTATTGTCAATTGATTAATTTTGTAACTTAATTTTGTTGCCTCTATTTTACTTACTTGGTTTACCGTCATTTCACACTTTCATTATTACTCTGCGTTAAAATTTCCCTCTAAATTTATTTATTTTGGCTCAGTTTTATATTCTACTTTCCTCAAATATCATTGATTTTTGCTTTATTGCAAGTACCGATTGATTCCAGAGTGAAAGTTTTACTTTTTATTAGGTTTTTAATGGTACCCATATCCACTATTCATATTACATTGCTTATATATTGCAAGGATAAATTATTTTTCCCAACTTTTCTTGGGTTTTTGTTCATACCTAACCGTATCCCTCATTTATTGTCAAATTCATTCCTTGTAACTTGTTTTGTTGCTGGAATATTTTACTTACTTGGTTTACTCATTTCACACTTTCATTATTACTGTAGGCCCTCAGTTTTATAGCTGAGCTTTATTGCAAGTACTGAGGGTACTTTGATCCAGAGTGAATTTCACTTTTTATTAGGTTTATTAGTTTACTGCTATCCAATTCATATTGACAATTCTTATATATTGAGGATAAATGTACTCAGGCTTTTCTTGGGTTTTTTTCATACTTTTAACCGTATCCCCAGCCTTGACCTTTATCTCTTTGAATGACAGGTCACTCAGGCTCTTTTTAGAGTGACCTGGGTTTACACACACCTAGGCTGGGGGCTCACACAATTACCATATTTAGCGCTAGCATCGTACGGCCTTATGAAACGTGGACCAAACACTCCCATAGTCCTTGGTTACCTCTCTTTATCTACGTTGCATCCTACCACTTTGGTTGATCCATGATATCGAAAGTTGATGATGTCCGCGGCCGTTTAAATGGAACTAGCGCTCCATCTAGACTGTTTTCAAGGACTCTCCTAAAAGAAGAAGAAGAAGCAATGGGATAAACAACAACGGAGTACGCCTTTCTGCTCAGAACCAGTGTCAGTCGATTCTCCTGTACTTACCGCTGTTCGATTTGTTTGTGTTCGAAGTCGGGGTTATTTATCCGGTTTTATTTCGCCTGTATTTTAATTTCTTAACCTACTCACTTATACTATGTGAAGTATTTTTATTGCGGAAATGTACGTTATTTAATTAAGTAACGACTTCCTCAAATCGTTCATCGCAGGGACGCGATTTGTTAGCAGTAGAGTCCGGAAGATCCAGGAGCGATGGATAAGTTACATTCTTCTGTCATCTACGGTTCTAACTCGTCCGAAGAGTGGTTCAACAGCATATATTCGTATATTGACTCTCAGAATTGCAACCCAGTTTATGGGTCAATGATAGGTTCTCTACTCGTCGGTTTAAGCGGTATATTTCCCCTTTTGATAAACCTCGACGGTGCGTTGAATGTATCCACTAAATCAGGTAAGTTTAGTATTTTAATATGTTTCAACATAGTAGATACTGCATACCATGCTGTCAAATTTAATTATGAGTTCAATTGCTCTGACAACGCTGATAATGGGTTTCCTTCGGCGGAGCTGTCAGAGTTGATTTGTGTGCCGCCTCTGTTGCCTATTGCGCCTCGATGACTATCATGCCCTTGACTGGTGTAGAGTATTTCGGTTTGCGTCCCCGTCAGTGCTCAAACCGTCTTCATTCCGTCTTTCTTTGTTGACTTGGAACTGCTACGCTTCTAGAGGTGGAACGCATCTCGTTCTCCGACATTTACTGGCACAGTACGATTCCACTTGAATAAATGACACATACATTTGTCCACAGAGGTTTTTCCTTGTTCCAAATTATTCCGAACATTACAGCTTGGACGAAATTCCATTGTAATTTGATCGAGCCTCAATTCAGTTTCCTGTTTTGGATTTAGTACGTCAATAAATGTTGACAAATTTAGTGTCCCCTAGGAGAACCGAGCGATTGAATTCCATTTAAATTTAAATTCTTCCTTCTGCGTTATAAATTCGAAGTAAACAAATGATTTGCTGTACAAAAACTGTACCTTCTTTATTACAATAGTTTGTAGAGTGTGTCATTAAAGGGAATTGAATGAAATGTAGCAAAAATAACTAAAGATCCTATATATTATATTAAAGGGGACATATTGGCTGCGTAATTAAATAGCGAAGGAACAGAGGTACAAACAGGTCGTCTCCAATTATAGCTTTTCCAAGTCAAATTCGGAAATTTCCAAACCAATTTCAGAATTTTCCATTTCAATTTCAGAATGTGATCAATATCCGGTTGGGAGCGTAAAAAAGTGGGATAAAGAGAAGGAAATGAGTAGGTAGCACACAAAATGTATTAATAAAATTAAAAAAAAATTATCACGAGAGGTGAGAAGGAACTCGTTCATAGAAATTGATAACGTGAAATTCTTGAAACAGCCAAAAAGTTATACCTGTTTCAAAAATTTCACTTTAGCGCATGGCCAGAGCGTACCGCTGATTATAGTAAGATGAAATTTGTATGGGACCTCAAGAGACCTTATCTGCATAATCCCTCAAAATATGAGCTAAATTCATTCAAAATTGTGGATGTTATGGCTGTAACAAGGAAATGCGGACTGACAGAGTGGGAACCAAATTTGTTTAGTAGGCTATGAAACGGAAAATGCGAGTGGAAATTCTGAATTCGGACAACAAAAATTGTTTGGCTCCCGAAAGTGAACTCAAGGCTTCCGCTGCTCTCTTGATAATTTTTTAATTTTATTAATACATTTTGTGTGCTACCTACTTATTTCCTTCACTTTATCCCCCTTTTTTACGCTCCCACCCGGATATTTATCACATTCTGAATTTGAAATGGAAAAGTCTGAAAATTGAAATGGAGAATTCTGAAATTGGTTTGGAAATTTCTGAATCTGACTTGGAAAAGCTATATATACGTCGAACGCACACTCCAAAGCTTAGTAGAAGTTCAAATCATGAACGCAAGCCAATTGAATAATAAACCCCAGCGAAAGAATTTGCAGCGTTTTTCTAACTGGTTTCACCAATTTTAGGTAGTTATGGTCTCACTTATGAATAATAAACGCTAAAAAACACGTTGGAGTTTGAAAAAGTCGGGTTTTGAGTTGAGCAAAATGGAAAGTCTAAGAGAAATATTTTGTCGCAAGTTAGTTACAGATTACATGAGTTTATTTTTCTCCTTTTTTTACAATAAAAGAGCTAGGAAAAAACGCTGCAAATTCTTTCAGATTATTCATTGGCTTAGTTCATGATTTGAATTTTTTCGATTGTTTCACAGTTGAGCGATTTTTTCAGGAGATCACACAAATATGACAACTGATCAATCCAAATAGGTTTTTGGTCGAGAACAGATTTAGTGCTACATGATTCTCCTGAAATGAGTTTTTTATTTCCATGAACCAAGTCAATTTAATAATACTATAAAAGAAAAGTAAATGAAACACAATGGAAAAAGTGTATAAGAAAGTAAAAAATTTATATTATAACGTTCATATCAACTTTGCACGCTTGAGAGGGTTCATATTATATTGATCAGGGTATCACTTGAACGTATGTGCCCAGAGAACAATCGAATCGCTCATTTAAAAAAAACCCATAAGTCCAGTTTCTTGTATTTCGAGATGATCAAAGAAAAACTTACCAGCGACCCTAAATATGGTTTCCCGAGTCCCAAAAAATTACTATAAATACTAGACAATGTGCTCTATGAGACCACAGAGGTATTTTAGCTCTATGTTTTAAGAGGTTGAGAGGGGGGTTCGTTTTATCATTTGCGCACGTGGTGTTTCTACAATAAACTTCCGAAACACTGGTTTTCAATTTTTTGTCTCGTAATGGAATAATGAATTCATTTAAAGGGGTAAGCAATGAAAAACAGGCAGTTCTTGAAGATATAAACGTAGTTCATTGACGAACGACACTAGTTGAACAGTCTTCAGGACAAACCATCTTTCAACTATGAACTGAGAACAAAACTCTTAACTCTGAACAAAAGCAACTGAACAGACTTCAAACGAAAAACTATCTTAGTCAAAAGTAAGAAACTTGAACAAAACACTACTGGAGCGACTTTAAATTATCTATCTTTGACGGACAAGTTTTGAACAATACGTAAATCATCATGTAAATCCGTTTTGAGGCGTTCTGAAGCAATTTTTGTATTTTATTGTCTCACATATAATAGTATTTTATTTATAATATATGTTGTGTCAATCCAGACATTAATTATTGTTAGGACAGTTTTTTTTTTTCAGCACATTTCATAAAAATGATCAAAAACAATCATTACAATGAAAAATATTGGCTAAAAATAGAATTTTGTATCTGAATATTACGGAAATGAGGGTTATTAACTGTAAAATTTATATTTTTTTAAAGCGCATTTTGATGAAACTTAATCGATTAAAAATCATAATAACCAAACTTTGAATACGTGTTGTCAACTGTAAACAGGGATGGCATATCAGAAGTCAACTTGTATTATCTTTTGAAGGGTTACCAGTAACATATAGCTTTTCCTAGTCAAATTAATACTTTTCCCAACCAAATTTTTCCCAATAAATTAATACTTTTCCCAGTCAAATTAATATTTTTCCCAGTCAAATTGATACTTTTCCCAACCAATACTTTTCCCAATCAAATTAATACTTTCCCTACCAAATTGATCTTAAAAAATTAGGGAAATAGAACAGCGCAAAGCTTGCAATCCAACGAATAATGAATGTATATATTATTTTATAATACAAATTATTGGCAGAAAAAATATTGGTAGTTGGTTAGTTGAAGTTTATTGTTAGTGTAGGTATATATTAATTGTATAAACATATATTCAGTGAAGGGTTTGCCCAGCCACTGCTGCCGGTAGTTTGAGCAAAACTTCTAACGCGAAATTTGAACAATCTGTGGGGGACAATGTACCTACGGCTTTTGAAACTATTTCTCCGAGGGCTTGATCTCGGGTAGCCTGAGAGAGATATCCTCCAACTACCGTCTTAATCTTGGCAAAAGCGTGCTCAGCAGGATGATAAACTACCAATATTTTTTCTGTCAATAAGTAATTTGTATTATAAAATAATATATACCTACATTCATTATTCGTTGGATTGCAAGCTTTGCGGTGTTCCCTATTTCCTTGATTTTTTAAGATCAATTTGGTAGGGAAAGTATCAATTTGATTGGGAAAAGTATTAATTTGACTGGGGAAAGCTGTATTGGTGTAAAACAGTCCAAAATAATGTTACTTAAACGATTCCAAAAACATTGCAGCTCCCCCAAAACTTTCATTATTTGCCATCAAAACGAAAATTAACAAGCCCCATCAATAATAATGGTGCGGGGAGGGGGTTGGGGGGGGGGGGGGCTCAATTCGAAAATGAAAGTTTTGGAAATCCCTGAGAAATTTTTGATGAACTCCCTCAAGTCCTAATAATTTTCACTTCAATTGCTGTAATAAATCTATTGTAGTATAATACCTGTAAGCCAACCCACATTATTATTCTGGAGATCAAGATCTACTTTGACAGTCAAAAGGTTCCATAAACAAAGGGAAAATGCCTGGAGAAACCGTAATGACCTGTTATATATAGCAGACCCGTCCATCTTAAAAAGTGGCAGTAAAACTGGGGTGTAAAATGCGCAATAAACCATCACCATCGAGATGAAACTGAACATTCTGGAGTGAAAAAGTTCCAGATAAGTCGGAAAACAAACCGAACAATTGTCATCTTCACATTCAAAAGTTTCAGTTAATTAGAAAAATCGGTGGAAAATCCCAAGGTCTAGGTTGCTACCCCAGGGAGGTAGAGAAAGGCGTTGATAGCAACTCTCGCTGAAGATCTACATGCGGTTGAGATTGTAAGTAGTGCTAACTGTGCGACTGTGCCCTCAAAACTCAAAATATTCAACGTGCCAAGGGAGCGAAGACAGTTGAGGACTTGAGATTGAACTTCCACCATCAAAGTCGGTCAAGGCATCTAGGAACGGGAAATCTCTTGTGAAGGTATCTTTGGAGCGAGTGACTCGCAAGTTGCACTCAAGCAACACTTCTGCTGGGCGTTTATCGGCCAAGGGGGTTGACAAAGGTGCCACAGCATAAAATGCTGAAGAGGCGAAGGGTCAGATTTTCTTTAGTTACTAGGCATTTGGTTTTTAAATCGGGGAATGACTTCCTTCTACTTACGGAACGAATAATCCCAGAAATCCCTTCATTTTCTTGTCAGGGGAGTAGGGTGGGTGTGGAAAAACTTCCCATATTAATTTTTTCAGCACGCAGTTGTTAGGCTCCCACTTCTCTCGGAATCGTGAACTGTTTCGCGCCCGTTCAAGAAACTTGTAGCCAAATTCCGAACTTTCTGCACACTGAGAACGTTTTCTCCGTAAACACTGGTTAGTTCTTGGTGAATTTCATTACCGGTTTTGCCTTTTAACGTCAAAAAACGGATTACAGCGGATTACTTCAATTTTGGACACGGTGATCTTCGACATTGTTTTGTTGTTATTGTTGTTACGCGGGCCCAGGTTATGGAACATGATCTACGAAAAAATTCAGTGTTGCCACAACACCCCAACAGGAGATCCCACGAAGTTTCGGCTTTCCCCGTTCACATGGCGCCAAAATATTATTGAGCGAACTATTTTTATTTCAAGCCACTTGTAATTCGAAAATGTATTTACATACTAAAAGGTTTTCCTGGACTTGTCTTGCTAAGGCAATACAATTGGTGAGGAGTTGACACTCATCATTACAACACAAAAGTTAAGCTAAAGTTCATGTTATTCATTTTATCTTTCTTCCTGTAATGTTTCCATAATTCGGTTTTTGCCAGCATAATTGCAATCAATAAAACAGCAATAATAAGAGACCTGCAGGCTTCCCATAAAATGTCAGTGTGTTTAGTGAACTGGAAAGAAATTACCGACAGGCCTCAAGAAGCCGATCCAGCTCATGATTATTGCTAAAAAGTACGTTGGACTGTAAATTTCATCTCCTACACATGCACGAACCAAAATCCTTTTTTATCGAGTTTGATTTCTACAGTTTTATTCTGATTTTTTGCCCGTAGAAAAACAAACAATGAAACGGCAACAATAAGACCTATAGGCCTCGAATACTTAGAATGTCACTGGTGAACCGTGAAGGGATTACCCAAATTATTATTACCCAATAGTCTGTAATGATATAGATTCTATCTCTGCTGAAAGATTGATTCGTAGAATATCCTATATCAATTACATCGCTATCGGATATCCAAATTTTGCCTGAAATTGATCTTTGAAAGATCTGATTGCGATGAAACATTATCTTTTACGGTCTATTTTACGCATGTGAAAACCAGGAATCGGATGCGGAAGCACCAAGACTAATTGACCGTTTTTGATGAAATTGTCAGGGATTGTGCGAGCTGTATTTTATTCGGTCCCCTTTGTTCGTGTCTTGTATGGTGAACAGCGTGGATTGAGTGCAGGATGTCTGAATACTCAGACATGCGCTTATTTACATTCATTTACAAATTAGTCAACTAATAATGGAAACCACTGTGATTCATACATTAAGGGGAGTCCGATGAGAAGGAAAACTTCAATATCCTTAGTTATCCTGTAAGGGAGCGTCAATTTATTTGTAGCGGTTTCGAAACTGAAAATGAATACCCTTAATTCTTGAGTTTCAGGTTTTATATTTGAAGAATTACATTGAAAACGCTGCAAATGCGTCCACTGGGGTTTATTATTCAATTGTCTTGCGTTCATGATTTGAATTTCTACTTCTGCTTTGGAGTGTGCGTGTTTCACAAGTAATAGAGCGGTTATTGAATATCAGGAGGCACACAAATATGATCAACTGATCAATCCAAATAGGTATTTTGGTTGAGAACTGATTTACGTCCTCTATGCATATCTCCTGAAATTTAATAATCGCTCTATCACCTGTGAAACACCCACACTCCAAAGGTTAGTAGAAATTCAAATCATGATCGCAAGCCAATTGAATAATAAACCCCAGTGAAAGAATTTGCTGCGTTTCATGCATATCAGAATACTTCAACCCATGTATCGGCTACAAAGCCTTTTAGGAGTTCACTCTAGTATCCACATTACTACATCACTACGTCACTAGGTTACTGCTATCAAAACAAAAACAATAATAAACCAAAACCCCAGTGAAAGAATTTGCATGCACATCATTCACTGAAGTCATTTTGTCTTATGTCATCATATCAGAATGCTTCAACCCGTGTATCGGCTACAAAGCCTCTTAGGAGTTCACTCCAGTATCCACATTACTACATCACTAGGTTACTGATATCAAAACAAAAACAATAATAAACCGAAATAACGCAAATGTTGGCACCATGAATCGGGCCGTACATCGGGAATAGTTTGACCTACGGACCTGAGGAGGGGCTCATTCGATTTTTCGTGGAAAGTTCTTCAAAAAGAGTCCAAATTTAGGCCGCCTAGACTTTTTTTGAGGTTTTTAGGGATTTTACAAAACTTTGACAACCCTTAAAGGGCACTTTAAATTAAGTGAGAGAGCTGGCTCAAGAATTGGGGCGTCGCCGGACCAACATGGATTTTATCTGAAAATTTCAGCTTTTTTGCTCCAGCCGTTTGGGAGAAATCGTGCGTACGGCGGACGGACGGGAAAATTTTTGTTGCAGATTCGGATTTTACACTCTTTGAACGTAAACGATGAAATTTTCAGGGAAATTTTGAATAATGAAATTATTGAATAATAAACCAAAATCGATCTACCGACAAGATCCTTGACTTACTTGCGTAGTTTTCCCATAATATAAAACGTTATCAGCAACTGTCAGCCACACTACCACCTGACACTGTCGGTGCTCGGAGGTATGAAACATAAAGGTCCTTCTAGTACAGATCACTGACTTGGAAAATGGATCTCGAGTTTCCACTTACTAGAGCGACTCGAGGGTCGGTATTCAATCCAATTCATGCGGGAGTTTTATCTAATGAACCGTTCATTCCACGCACCACATTCTACAATATTTCGCACGTTTAGTCCAAAAGATTATTGTTTAAAACGAAACATGAATGTTGAAAATGATGGTGATGATCATAATTCATCTTGATTCCCCATTTTATTAACCTCCGTCGACCCTTACAACTGTTGAACAATATTGTTTAACGTCAGTATTTACTGAAAACAATTCGGCGGTAGGCGCCTCGCCAGGGTGCAAGCCCCTGGTCCCCTGAATGCTTACTGCTTAAAGCCTGCTGCTGAAATAAAATAAACGTCTGCCCTGTGGGTATGGCACATAGCTTCCTCGTATCCATAACATGACTGTATAGATCATTGAAAATTATTATTGACTAAAACTTTTTTTTCTCTTTATTACTCACGAGGACCATCTTTACATCAGTCCGAACAATTCCTGAAAATTTCATCGAAATCAGTCATAAACTCCCGGAGTTATGCGTGTAACAAGGATTTCACGTTTGCGGATGCGCAGAGGCTACTATTGATCCGGGGGTCATGAAGTTTATAGGGGATCATCTACACATCAAACCGAACAATCCCTGAAAATTTCATCGAAATCGGTCAAGAACTCCCTTAGTTATGAGCGTAACAAGGATTTCGTTTGGGCATGCGCAGAGACTGCTATTGATACGGGGGTCATGAAACCTATAGGGGACCATCTACACATCAAACCGAACAATCCCTGAAAATTTCATCGAAATCGGTCAAGAACTCCCGGAGTTATGCGCGTAACAAGGATTTCACGTTTGTTGTTGCGCAGAGGCTACTAATGATTCGGGAGTCATGAAACCTGTAGGGCACCATCTACACCCCAACCCGCACAATCCCTGAAAATTTCATCAAAATCGGACTATAACTTCGTGTAGTTTTGCCCGTAACAAGGATTTGCTGACAGACAGACAGTCAGAAACACAGACAGACACGGATTCAAAATTGTTCAGAAAGGTCTAAAACGCAAAATGCGAGTGGGATTTTTGATGAGTCCTTTAGTTGCTTTAAATAACGAGTAGTCAGTGTCCCTCTCAGCTGTGAGGGCATGCAACTTGAGGGCAACCGTCTCATCTTTTATTATTTTATTCAACATTCTCAATTCATTGCTTCGCTTGGTAAGGTTTTGCTTGTTAATAGGTGTTCGTTCTCTTTGCTATTTTTTCCTGGCTCGTCTCTTTGCTGCAAGAAGTTCCCTTATCTCTAGTGGGTAATTTACGTGATACACGGGTTTATTACAGTCTAATGGGGTACTCGCCCACCCTGCGTGTTGAATATTTTCAATTAGTATGTCCACCTCTTCTTCTAATTGCTCAGGTGTGATAATTTGGACTGCCAGTTTAATGTTCAGCTCGAGTATTTGTCGGAATTGGTCCCAGTTCGTGCGATTATTGGTCATCCTGGGGGTTTCTTCTCTCAAGATGACTGATTCGCTTATTGTCATGACCACAGGAGAATGATCGGAAAGTAGCTTCGAGCTGCCTTCAGTATAGATATAACTACTCGAAAGACCCTTTGTGATGAAAAAAATGAAATTTCTATTCGCATGTTATGTGTTTGGCTGCTGTGAAATATTTCGGTTTCGTGTCTGCATGTCAACCGTTATAACGGGAAAACTATTCAATTGTAGTCAGTTAGGCTCCGAAGGTGAGAAGTTTGTGGCATTCCTGTTATCATTACAATCTCTAACAAATGAAATCACACAGAAATCGTGTACTAGCGGAACAAATATGTGTAAAGATGACATGAAGCGTGTACAAATTAATTTATATCTCGAGTGTTTCGGAATTTCTTGGATGATTTCGTAACGGGCCCTTCAAGCTGAGGATAAATGAGCCCATTATTCGAAAATTATTTCGAACTAGGTCGAAGTATTACGGACGGTGATCCATGAAATACATACTCTAATTCTTTGAAATTTGACAATTGATTACGAGTTGAAACTCTAATCCATACATCAGCTCAAGCGAACGATTCAAATTTATCCCGGTTACGGAACATGAGAATCAATAGACGGAACCGATAAGCCAAACCGCTCTAATCCTAACATCCCAATCTAACTCAGTATTGTTACTTGAGTATCATAATCTTCACTCTCGATACGTGGCCTTTGTTACCGACCAGCCTGTGAAATTTATTGCTGGGTAATTCAACCCACTTAACTTGTGAGGGCCGTTTCAGAAAGAACATAGCGGCCGGGGTCTCTTAGGGGGTTTGCAAGAAATATGTTTGGCATCGGGTTCTATGTATATTTTTTCGGTAAATCGAATGGTCTCTCTCAATCAACGGTCGAAAATTTTAATTGTAACATTATTTCTACTAAGCTTTGGAGTGTCCCTGTTTCACAGGTGATACAGCGATTATTGAACTTCAGGAGATATGCATAGAGCACGTAAATCTGTTCTCAACCAAAATACCTATTTGGATTGATCAGTTGATCATATTTGTGTGCCTCCTGAAATTCAATAATCGCTCTATCACCTGTGAAACATGCACACTCCAAAGCTTAGTAGAAATTCAAATCATGAACGCAAGCCTATTGAATAATAAACCCCAGTGAAAGAATTTGCAGCGTTTTTTTATGGTTATCAGAATGCTTCAACCCGTGAATCGGCTACAAAGCCTTTTAGGAGTTCACTCCATTATCCACGTTCACTACATCACTACGTCACTAGGTTACTGATATCAAAACAAAAACAATAATAAACCAAAATAACGCAAATGTTGGCACCATAAATCGGGCCATACATCGGGAATGGTTTGACCTACCGACCTGGGAGGGGCTCATTCGATTCCTCGTGGAGTGTTCTTCAAAAAGAGTACAAATTTAGGCCGCCTTGACTTTTTTTTAAGGTTTTGAGGGATTTTACAAAACTTTGACAACCCTTAAAGGGCACTTTAAATTAATTGAGAGAGCTGGCTCAAGAATTGGGGCGTCGTCGGACCAACATCGATTTTTCCTGAAAATTTCAGCTTTTTTGCTTCAGCCGTTTGGTAGAAATCGTGCGTGCGGCGGACGGACGGAAAATTTTTTATTGCCGATTCGGATTCTACAGCCTTTGAAACGTAAACCATGAAATTTTCAGGGGTTTAACATTTTTTCTTTCAAGAGCGATTACAATGGTTTATTATTGAATAATAAACCAAAATAGAGCAAATCTCTTTCGCAATATTCTCAAAAATTACAAGTTAGAAGTTTAGGGTAGAAAACGGTAACTGGGGACGAGGTTAAAAATGTGTCTTGTAGCCTATCAGATTGAAAATTTAATGTTGCTTCCAACGGAGTAATCTGATTTAAATTTAAATGAAATATGGGAGCTATATTCATTTTTATAAGACAAGGTCGTTGATTTAAAAAAAAGAAAAAAAGTGAGGAGTGAAATGGTTTTAATAAAAGAAGCTTCGAAAATAAGTTTGTTTAAAATTCGTTGATTAATCGATTTTTGATTGGTTCTTACCTTTTTCGGACACGCTGTAGGGGGTTTTAAATTCATATTGAATGTCTTTAAAAAGTGGGAAAAAAACAACTTTATTGCCTACTTGAGTAGGTCCCTTCCGAAGAGCACAATCTATTGACTTACATATAAAACCTCGTTTACATTCCTGTGGTTTTATGAGGTTGATATGTCAAAAAATGGATTTGAGGGAGGTAGTAGTTTGATAAAGCGATATATTTACTTGAAATATGCAATATTTAATTATGCATTTTTATAATTATACCGAGTTCTTCAATATGATTGTCTCAAGTCAAACCAAGACGATATTATAATGAAACCCAACTTGGCGTATTTTATCCCTTCAACTGCGGTAACTTCGGAGATGGGTCTTAACACCACTAAAATGTGGGGGTTAACGAGATCCCTAACCCGAAAATTAAGATTTAATTTTTGGCACTCACTCCATGAAAATTCGAGATGTAGGAAGCCACCCTTAGAGAAAAACTCTCTCACTGCCTCTTAGTCCGAATTTTTAGAAAATTATGCATACGCTGTTTTTTTTTAATTTTATATTCCTAAGAAATAGGTCCCTTTTGAAATAAGTTTGAGAAATGCGATGTTATATTGCTTTTCTGTCAGTACCATTGTTGGTGGAACATTCAGGGATTCTCTTCGTTAGTTGTTGGGGCCGATTATATATATCGTTATTTATTAAATTTATTGGAGTGCGGATCACCAACACAAACTTGGGAGATGTGGTGGAGCCGGGTTAGTGGATGTTCGCGGTGGGAACTCGGACTCGACTGACTATTCCGCGTTAATTAATATTCTGCCGGACGGAAGGAGACTGGAAAATAAGGTCGCTCTGCGTCATCACAACACGACGCTCCTATTCAACGCCCTCAACTAGCCCTCTAGGAGCGTGTGCGCATGCCTACATGAATTTAGCTACATGAAACTGATATTTCTCACGATTTTTCGAAATGGCGTTAATTGGGAAATGGTTTCAATTCATGGCTGGACGGTTATTTTAATGAAGCTTTCAAAAATCAAACGAGTTATTTCCTTGGAATCCCCATTAAGTATTGACGCTGTCAGGCTGTAAATACTACCATACGGCCGGTACTGTGATTAATTTGTAATATTTTACTTCCAATAAATTCATCACATTCTTACTATGTAAATTTACATGTATACTAAGTCCATGCTAAACTAGGTGAAATAGCTGCGGTATCACTAGAGATGTGTGATCCAGTGACTTACAAATATCGGTGACTTCGGTTATGGTGACAAGGAAATATCGGTGACAGAGAGTGGAAATGAATGAAATTTGGCGCTGGCACAATTTTTTGAAGGAAGGAAGCATAAATAGAGATGTTGAACATAAATTTTTATGATTAAAGAGGGATTTTTTTACAGTTAAAATAATAATTATATGTTTTTATTCTTGTATATGTAAACAAATGTTTTACTAAATTTTAAACTTCTGAATAAGAGTGAGAGAAAATTAAAAAAACACATCCATCGCTTTCAAAATTTATTTTATTACATGAAAACGCTACATTTCAAGGGTGACATAAATTCATGTCGAATGATAACACAAATTCTTTAGCATTAAATTCAACAAAACAACAAAAAACTTAACACAAATATTTCTACTGTTACATCAAAAAATATTTCTTTGGGGATAAAAATCACATAGATGTAGAAATGTAGGCGGTAGTCGAGTGACCTATACCGTACGCAACGGGAACACACCGGGAACTCTGAGCTCGATGCTGTGTGACAGTGAAGCCGGGCTAGGACCGTGTCACACGATATTTCTGTACCAGTGACAAAGTCGCCAAAATATCGGCCGGTGACAAAGTCACCGAAATGATATCGGTGACAAAGTCATCATATCGGTGACTTTGTCACCCCCACCACTTAAATCTCAGGCATGCACTACCGTTAAAAGTTTGGCATCCTAACGGAAAGAATGTTATCAAGCTTAATTTAAAAGGATTTACCAGCTATAAGCACTTATTCTGCAAGTTTATTGTTCGAATATCCAGGAAATAATGCCAGCCCAACTTCGAGAAAGCGGAAAGCTATTCAATTTCGAAGTATTTTGAAATAGACGAAATGAACTGTTTCGTTGGTCTTGAATGATTTGAAGCATTTCAAAGATTGCCGGATTTATGATTTCTCCTTGTAAAGCTAGATCTTTCGAATGTGTTTCATCGGATGCCGGCCATGGAGAGATCCTCCTCCTAATTCCCACAATTGTTCTAAATCTTCATTCCCTGAAACATCGCTTGGTAAACGACTTGGACATGACGGCATCGAAGTAATAGCAGTATTCCACTATTATGTTGCTGTTATCCTACTGAATTGAAGCTGTACTTGAAATTTAGACAGAAGAATAGAGAAAATGACAGAAGAGTTATCTAGGAAGAAGTACTGCAATTCGGATTAAAGTTTTTTCTCAAGTAATTGAAAATTATCGAATATAGATGGACCCGGTCTCGAGCTCCCTAACGAATTAATTTTATAAATCCCATTGAATTACTAGCTTCCTAGAAGATGTGTTCATTTTGATAATACTCCACTTAAAATTATACGAATGTTCACATAAGGGACGGGCAAAATGAAATGTATGGGAAGTAGTTCCGAAATGAGCCTTTTTACTCAATTTCCATGTTTGTACTTTCGATATTGGGTGCGAAATCTTCATTTTTTGGTTTATTATTCAGTAATAAACCATTGTAATCGCTCTTGAAGAAAAAATTCTAAGCCCCCTGAAAATTTCATGGTTTACGTTTCAAAGGGTGTAGAATCCGAATCTGCAATAAAAAATTTTTCCGTCTGTCTGGTGTACGCCGTGCACACGATTTCTCCCAAACGGCTGAAGCAAAAAAGCTGAAATTTTCAGGAAAAATCCATGTTGGTCCGGAGACGCCCCAATTCTTGAGCCAGCTCTCTCACTTAATTTAAAGTGCCCTTTAAGGGTTGTCAAAGTTTTGTAAAATCCGTAAAAACCTCAAAAAAAGTCAAGGCGGCCTAAATTTCGACTCTTTTTGAAGAACTTTCCACGAGGAATCGAATGAGTCACTCCCCAGGTCCTCAGGTCAAACCATTCCCTGATTTGTGGTGCCAACATTCGCGTTATTTTTGTTTA
The DNA here is from genome assembly GCA_031894815.1 of Creontiades dilutus. Lineage (NCBI taxonomy): Eukaryota > Metazoa > Arthropoda > Insecta > Hemiptera > Miridae > Creontiades > Creontiades dilutus. The sequence continues at coordinate 73,248 of JAVIWC010001126.1, read as the reverse complement.
TTATTGTTTTTGTGTTGCTATCAGTAACCTAGTGATGTAGTGAATGTGGATACTGGAGTGAACTCCTGAAAGGCTTTGTAGCCGATACACGGGTTGAAGCATTCTGATAACCATAAAAAACGCTGCAAATTCTTCCACTGGGGTTTATTATTTAATAGGCTTGAGTTCATAATTTGAATTTCTACTAAGCTTTGGAGTGTGCGTGTTTCACTGGTGATAGAGCGATTATTGAATTTCAGGAGTTATGCATAGAGCACGTAAATCGTTCTCAACCAAAATACCTATTCGGATTGATCAGTTGATGAGAACAGATTCACGCGTACCTACCGACAGCGTATTTCCAGAAGCATGTCAAGCTAATCACTGCGGTGTACACGGTTTGTGCTCTCCATTATACTTCACTGACAACGCTGAACGGTATTCTACCCAATCGAATGAAACAGTTAGAGGAATAAAGAGATGCTTTGCAATTTGATCTCTTGAGATCCTATGAAGATAATTCTTGGACAAGATGCAGAACGTTGAGAAAGGCATTGATACTCCGAAAAATAGTTATACTTGACACTTGCCCTCGCGAGGACTCGCCCAAACACTCTCATTGTAAGAGATTATGTATAGTACATAGAATCGAATCGCATTTGACTTTTCACGTTCTGCAAGTTAGGTGCACTGAAAATTTTCGAAGGGCGAAGTTAGGGTGAGGTTCATACATCATTTTTGTACAATAAGTATGTTGAAGAAATAGTGAAGTCAGTGTTTTTCATTCCTTGATTTCTTGTAACTCGGCTCGTAACACATTTCACCGAGGGTACTTACAAAGGGGAAGTATCAGGGTATCTACACCTGTGTAAGGTCTTTCAAGTTAGGAGCTTGTAAACTAGCACTTGAATGGTTTTCTCGAGTGGGCGGCAAGTGCAGGTGTTCCGATCTACGCAAAGAAACAAATGCAGCGTTCCAACAGTTGCTTCCGTTTCCGCAGTTTACTACTTGTTGAAAATTATTTAAATGGGCGCCTTACTGAACATTTTGTTCTCATGAGGAATTCTATTGTTTCAGTTGATGAAAGATGAGAGGACATGAACTAACTTTTTGATTTGTAGTTACATCATCATTAAATATATACACCATACAAAAAACTCCTGCAGGTAATGATTTCTGCTCTGAACGTTCGTTCTCCTACGGTTCTTTCAACGTGAACATTTCATTGTATACTCCTCGGGTAGAGAGAATAAAATAATTGTAATGTCCAGGGGAAACCCGCTTTAAGTCCGAATAGAATCCAAGTGTTTTCTAATAGTGTTTGTGTAATAGTGTACCATTGTAATCACTCTTGTAAAACAATTTTTAACCTCCCCTGAAAATTTCATGGTATACGTTTCAAAGGGTGTAGAATCCAAATCTGCAATACAAATTTTTCATTCTGTCCGTACGCCATACGCACGATTTCTCCCAAACGGCTGGAGCAAAAAATCTGAAATTTTCAGGTAAAATCAATATTGGTCCGACAACGCCCCAATTCCTTCAAGGTTTGTCAAAGTTTTGTAAAATCCCTAAAAACCTCAAAAAAAGTCAAGGCGGCCTAAATTTGGAAAGAACTTTTGGAAGAACTTTCCACGAGGAATCGAATGAGCCCCTCCCCAGTTCCGTAGCTCACACCATTCCCGATGTATGGCCCGATTTATGGTGCCAACATTTGCATCCAGATTCACTACATCACTAGGTTACTGCAATCAAAACAAACACAAGAGTTTTTTTTTGTTTTGATCGCAGTAACCTAGTGATGCAGTGCATGTGGATACTGGAGTGAACTCCTAAAAGGGTTTATAGCCGATACACGGGTTGAAGCATTCTGATATGCATGCTCCGTCTTACGAAATTTAAAATTTTCAAATGGAATATTTTTCCATTGCAATCGCTCTTGAAAAAAACGCTGCAAGTTATTTCACTGGGGTTTATCATAAAATGATTAATGATTTGAATTTCTACTAAGCTTTGGAGTGTACGTGTTTCACAGGTGATAGAGCGATTATTGAATTTCAGGAGGCACTTAAAAAAGTCTTAAAAAGTGAACCCGAGAACTTGTCAAATTTAACTGTTCATGCTGTTGCAACGAAAATCCTTTGGTACCTTCCAAGTACCTAAAAGTTCATCGAAAAATAAAAAATGACGCTTATTACAAGAATTTGTTGTTTTGAGAGCTCTCCACGATGAAAATCATGCACTGATATTGTCTTTTACACTCACATAATATGTCCCTGTGAATTTCATTAATACATTACACAGTGACCTGGTGCGGTTTGCCTGTTACATTGATCAGTGGACAATTAGACAGACACGAAATTTAATTGTTCAGAACTGTATAAGTCGTGAAATACGAGCAAAATATTGCATTCTGAGATATTTTTTCCCACCTCTCTGAAGATTACAATGCTTCCATTCCCTTGTCCCTATCTCCCGAGCCACCCAAATAGTTTATCGGAATGTACTCACCGCCTTTAATGTGTCTGTAATTTTCAAGATGGTTTTCATGAATTTGATCATACATAATCTTTATTACATAAATCTCACTTTTATTTCAGTTGGAGGGCAACGATTGAAACTCCTGTTGAGCTTCGCAATAGGGGGCCTTTTGGGTGATGTTTTCCTTCACCTTTTGCCAGAAGCGTGGAACAATCATTTAAACAATCTTCCTAAAGGTAAGCTCTCACAGCATTTACATTAAATTTGATTTTCTTATTGTTCACTTTGTCTTATGAAAAAATAACTGACTTGAGGTTAGCATGTACCCAACATTACCAACATAGAGTTCGCGGTATGTTGTTTTTACAGATTGCAGTCTACCTACTCGTTTATTATTTGCCAAGCCCTGTGATAATCTTTTCTGTCCACTACAATACTGATTTTTCCTCTGTTGATTTAGCTGCATTTTCAACCCCAGAGGGTTCTATACTAGGGGATCGAGGGGTAATACCGTGCACTTAACTTTGGAACCATACAGTTAAGGGACAGAACGCCATAAAAATGTTTTTCTTGGACGAATGGCTCTAGAATTTATTCTATTTTCGATATCTGAGCATTTCCCTTACATAAAAGGATTTTTAAAGGAAAAACAGCCTTGAATGTTAATAAAGTGCTTTGGGCGGCATTTCCCACACTGTGGGGTAATGACGCCCAACCCCGAGAACTGAATTATGTTCCCCTCTCAACCGTCATTCAACCCATTTTTTCCAAAGTTAGAAGGTTAAATGTATTTATAACAATAAAAACCATGAAAATCGTTCATTCAAACTATAGTTAAAATGAACGATGACTTAGAAATAGGTAAACTACAGTCTTGTATATAGAACTTTTTTGAACCCACACTAATATCTAGCTTTTATTTCTTTACAAATATATAAAATAGCCTTGCGTACATCACATAGTCCGTGATCAGGTCGTCCCATGGAACACATGTAGTGGCTGCTGTGATTGCAGTGCTTGCAATTTCACTTTGGCGAATTATTATCGGTTTACAACAAGGTCTCTCTCAGAGATATCTCACCAGTCATCACTGTCACTGCTCTCTCTTCTGATTCTCTTGCGCTTCTCTATTTTTTTGAGGTCTTTCAATTTTTTTTCATGATTTCCACCTTTCTTCTTCTTCCCATCTCTGAACCCCATCTCTGCTGCAAGTAGTGAGTTGATCAAAATCCAGCTGAATTTGGCGCTTTGTTGGTTATTTGTTGTTCTTTTCCATCTTTTTTGACGTTTCAGAAATGCACGGCATTCCCCCGATACGATGGGCGGCATTACCCCAATGTTTACGTTTTTCGTAATTCATTCACGCTGACTTCATTTACAATCAAAACTTAAATTTGGTTAGTGCTTCAGAAAGATGATAAAATTCTGCGTATATACGTGAAAAATAATCTAAAAAAGAGTTGAAAATGGGATTTACAATGCTTCTTTCCAATGCACAAGAAATAAGATCAAACAATTCGGAAAACACGAAGCCTAACACGCCTTCACGTCAAGAAGGCTAACTTTGCAGGTATGGTAACGCTAGAACCTAGTTGGCGGGACATTTCTCTAGGATCGGCGCTCATTCCCACGTTTCTGGTGTCGATTCAAACATCCGAAACAGCCATGGGCGGCATTACCCGGTACAGGGTATTACCCCTCATTCCCCTAAGTGGCAATTCAGGTTTATTTGTTACTTTTGTCAAAGTGTCCCTAAGGACGGTCAGTATTATTGCAATATTTCTCAGAAATTGAGATTGCTCTTAATTCTCGTTGCAAGTTTTTTAAATTGTAAAAATCATTTGTTGGAAACATTCAAACATTCGTTGTAAACATTAACTATAATACAGTATCAACAAGCGTTGGAGGACGCGTTATGATACCAGGTCAAAATTGGACAAAAAGTTAAATTTGGAATTTATTGAAGTTTATCAAAGAATCCTGGCTCAATTTGAGGAGCATCCAAAGCGTTAATTTTGTGCTCTGTCCAATCGGCCAGTGTTTGGTTTGGTTTTTGCCAACCTGAATTCATTATTTGTTTCTCTTTAAATTAGGTACGACGTTACGCCTTCGTCTATCTTCGCTAGTCTGACAACGTTCCTCATTAAGTGCCTTGATAATTCTTGTGAGCATGCAATCTTATCGCACGAGATGATATATAGCGGGAAGCTGATTCAGCCTCTAGTTCATAACTGAGTTTATTCAAAATTCAGATACTCCGTTTATTCCGTGATGAACGAGTTCGAGTTTATGTGTGAATGCGTTGGAAAATTGAGTGATAGGAACGTTAACTACCGATCAAATACTCGAATACATGCTCTATCATTCTAAGAAATATAGAATTTTGGAAGAAATATAGAAAGGGCCTGAAAATCCCTTTTTGTTGAACGAGGAGGCCCAAGAGAGTCACCGTTCGATTCAGCAACAAAAGATTAATAAAATCCGATACCAAACTCATGTTTTGGTGGCAAGTCGATTTTGGGCGAACTGTAAAAACCCATGTTTTTCCCGCATTCAACTCAATTTAAATTTATTTTAGTCCATTTCTCCAGTAAGTTCGAACGTACATTATTTTAATTTTATTAGAACGTTGTAAAATTGTAATTTTTGCTCAGCTTTCAGGCTCACATGCAAAACTGTACACTTTGGTTCACAAGGACCTATGAGCGATTGAAAAAAAGTGGAGATTTTCAAGAGTTGACAATTCTTTGAGCTCATTTTTCATCCATTTTGAATTTTTGAAAAATGTTAGTTTTTCACCCTACGGTTTTCATGAGATTCCAAATTCCTCAAGTGTGTATGAACTTCTTTGCAAATGGTGGAACTTATTACATTTTAAATGCGAAAACTCGTGAGAGTTCTCCGATCTTGTTCAACTCAAAGTTAACACGGATTTTGGTTTATTATTCAAAAATAAACCATTGTAATCGCTCTTGAAAAAAAAAAAAAAAAAAAAAAAAAAAAATCTAACCCCCCACTGAAAATTTCATGGTTTACGTTTCAAAGGGTGTAGAATCCGAATCTGCAATAAAAATTTTCCGTCCGTCCGCCGTACGCCGTACGCACGATTTCTCCCAAACGGCTGAAGCAAAAAAGCTGAAATTTTCAGGAAAAATCCATGTTGGTCCGGCGACGCCCCAATTCTTGAGCCAGCTCTCTCACTTAATTTAAAGTGCCCTTTAAGGGTTGTCAAAGTTTTGTAAAATCCCTAAAAACCTCAAAAACAGTCAAGGCGGCCTAAATTTGTACTGTTTTCTGAAGAACAGTACACGAGGAATCGAATGAGCCCATCCCCAGGTCCGTAGGTCAAACCATTCCCGATCTATGGTGCCAACATTCGCGTTATTTTGGTTTATTATTGTTTTTGTGTTGCTATCAGTAACCTAGTGAGGTAGTGAAGTAGTAATGTGGATACTGGAGTGAACTCCTGAAAGGCTTTGTAGCCGATACACGGGTTGAAGCATTCTGATAACCATAAAAAACGCTGCAAATTTTTTCACTGGGGTTTATTATCAAATGGCTTGCGTTCATGATTTGAATTTATACTAAGCTTTGGAGTGTGCATGTTTCACAGGTGATGGAGCGATTATTGAATTTCAGGAGATATGCGTAGAGCACGTAAATCTGTTCTCAACCAAAATACCTATTTGGATTGATCAGTTGATCATATTTGTGTGCCTCCTGAAATGCAATAATCGCTCTATCACCTGTGAAACAAAGCTTAGCAGAAATTCAAATCATGAACGCAAGCCAATTGAGTAATAAACCCCAGTGGAAGAATTTGCAGTGTTTTTTTGTTGGGAATTCTAAAAATTTGTTGCGAAAAGTTGAGAATTTCACATGAAGGCATCTTCAAAATCAATTGAACAATCCGTCTAAAATTGAAATAGGTTTATCGGTTGAAAGGATGATCAAAAGAAAATCAATATATAACATTTTGTACTTTCAAGACGGATTGTCGGGACAGCATTAGGAATGAAATCTTGAAGAATTAGCTTCAACTACCGGATGTTGCTTGTGAACGAAAGGATTCTTTATCTGCATCTTCTCCTACTCGTGAAATCGTGAACCGACTGGGTACTTGACTTCCGTTCTCTTATGAGGTGAACACAAAAGCGGGTAGAAAGCTAAAGGTCGTGGAGGCGAGACGAGCTTCAATACCTCGGGGGTTGCACAAACCCCTCACCCCAACCGACTCCGAAAGCTAACAACACGCTCGCTGAATTGTGTCCACCATCCTACGCCCTTGGCCGTATCGTGAGCGATCTTCTCCAGACCCAAGGCGAAAACGGAAACTTCGTGAAAAACTCGACGTTTCGTTGAGTAATTTTGTAATTCGTTTTTTGCTAAATTTACTAGAATTTCCTTTCGAATACTCCTCGAACAGTTGTTTTGGTAAATTGAGCCTTGCGATCAGACAAACGGGGTATGTCGAGTCCACCTACATAAAGATTCAAATGATTTAGAAGTGTTGCCCAGGAGACATCGAAGATGACTTCCCAAAATTTTTTTGTGCCAAAAATCGTACCTAATCGAAATAATTCAACTAAAATGTTGTTATGGCTGTAAAATGAAAAAAATAAAACTCGGCGCTACGCGCCTCGCCGGGGGCTGCGCCCCCTGGACCCCCCTTTTGCTTTTATTTATAGCCTGCTGCTACAAGTATTGAAACGTAGAATACGCTTTAGCCTCGAGTGGACGCTGAACTGCAGAACGTTCAACGGTGATTATGAAACGTGTATTAGCGTTTAAGTAACGTACACTAACGTAACTTTTTGGCCCAGCTTTACTCAAATCCTTTTCAAACCAAATTCGATCACAAACATCGCAAATGTGACCCAACGGGTTATTTCGAAAACGCTGGTCGAATTCGTAATCAGCGAGAGCGTAATTAGTTTTCTGTATTTTGATAGGTACATCGTTATTTTCATTGTCATCGAGAGGTCTTTTCAACTTATTGAGTTTTTGACGCAATTGCCATTCTTTCTTACGTTCAGCAGCAGTTTTTGGTCGTTTAGGTTCAGGTAATTCGTTATTTTCGCTTGGAGGGGACTTTTCAAGTGTTTTACGCAACCTCCATTCTTTTTGCCGTTCTGCTGCAGTTTTTGGTTGTTTGGGTTCGCACTGTCCGCCTTTTTTTCGCAACCGCCACTCTCTCGATCGTTCAGCAGCAGTTTTTGGTCGTTTAGGATGAACAAGACATGTACCTGAAGGAGGACAATGTGGACCGGAGCAGGAGAACATCACCGAAGGACGATTCGCGAACGACTGAAACTCCGATTTACATAAATAAAATTACTCACTTCAAACGGGTTTGTCGCAACTACTACACACGGATGTAAATATGCAAGTTGTTGCTTGGTGATCGCCTTTAGTTACCCAATGTGCTTATAAACATCAATTATCGGTGTTTTATGATCATATGATCTGTTTCTAAAGCAGCCCAGAACGTTCTAGACTTTTCCGTGTCACATTTCGTTACGCTCAAGCGTTCCTTTTTTGGCTAGTTAGTCCATGGCTAAAGCGTATTCTACGCTAAAATTTTCTGGAGGCTTTTGACGTTGGTAAACATTTCAGGTGTTCAGCTTTCAGCAACTCACATAATGAAATGACCCCTACATTGTATAAAGCCATTCGTTCTATAATAAATTTCTCTGTTTTTTCGAGTTTGTTCTGCACGTTCAAGAGTGTTACGGCTATTTGAACAATTTTGGTTTGAGCTTCACCTCACTACAAATTAGAGATTGAAAATACCAAAATTATTGTTTTCCCGAAATTCATTAATTCCGATCTACCATACACAAAGTTGGAATAACATGAAAAGATGAATGCCCGAAAGCGTATTGATCAATGTATATATATTTTTTTTGTTTTCCGAACAACAAATTGTACTGACAAATGCGATAGATGACGAAAATGATGGTAAACTTGAGTTTTTCAAGTGAGAATTCCTTGGAACGTAGCCCTTAAGAAGGACGAAAGCTTTCATCCCATTGTCAACCATTTTGGGTGTGTTTAATAAGTCGACTCGTTGAAGTAGTGCTACCTGTCAATAATGGACCGAAAATCAATTTACAAGTGTAGCTAATTTTTGAATTCTTGACTTTTAAATATACCAACCCTTTAATTCTGCCCTTTGGGGTTGATTTCGATGTCAGGAACTCAGTCCAAACTGAACGTCGCACTTGATTTTGTGCCCAAGCTGCTTAAAATTTGCTTCGGTAGTTTCGGATTTATACTACGAACGGTGGACGAAAGGAGTTTGATCTTTAATTAGATTTTCGGCATTTACTCGTCTTAAAAACCAATAAATTTTCAGGGGTGTTAAGTTTTCTTGGTCGATTACTACCGTTTAATATCGGGAAATGAACCAAAATCGATGAAAACAGTAAAAAAACGCTGCAAATTCTTTCACTGGGGTTTATTATTCAATGATTCATGATTTGAATTTCTACTAAGCTTTGGAGTGTGCGTGTTTCACAGGTGATAGAGCGATTATTGAATTTCAGGAGGCACACAAATATGATCAACTGCGGGAAATAATCAAAACCAAATAGGTTTTTTGGATTGATCCGATTGTGCTCTATGCATATCTCCTGAAATTCAATAATCGCTCTATCACCTTGTGAAACACCCACACTCCAAAGCTTAGTAGAAATTCAAATCATGAATCATTGAAAAATAAACCCCAGTGAAAGAATTTGCAGCGTTTTTTTCAAGAGCGATTACAATGGAAAAATATTTTATTTGAAAATTTTAAATTTCGTAAGACGGAGCATGTATATCAGAATGCTTCAACCCGTGTATCGGCTATGAACCCTTGTAGGAGTTCACTCCAGTATCCACATTCACTACATCACTAGGTACTCTTGCGTTTGTTTTGATTGCAGTAACCTAGTGATGTAGTGAATGTGGACGCAAATGTTGGCACCATAAATCGGGCCATTCATCGGGAATGGTTTGAGCTACGGACCTGGGGAGGGTCTCATTCGATTCCTCATGGAAAGTTCTTCAAAAAAGTCCAAATTTGCCTTGACTTTTTTTGAGGTTTTTAGGGATTTTACAAAACTTTGACAACCCTTAAAGGGCAATTTAAATTAAGTGAGAGAGCTGGCTAAAGAATTGGGGCGTTGTCGGACCAATATTGATTTTTCCTGAAAATTTCAGATATTTTGCTCCAGCCGTTTTGGAGAAATCGTGCGTACGGCGGACTGACGGAAAAATTTGTATTGCAGATTTGGATTCTACACCCTTTGAAACGTAAACCATAAAATTTTCAGGGGGGGGTTAGAATTTTTTTTTTTTTTTTTTTTAAGAGCGATTACAATGGTTTATTATTGAATATTAAACCAAAAGAAGTAATATACTCTAAAGTTGGTTAGTATTGCTGTGTCTTTACGTTTTAAAAACTAGTTTTTTTGTTGTCATAAATCCACATAACCCACACCATTAAAACGAAAAGTACAAAAGTCCAATAAAAATACAAAAACATAATGCGAAAAATTGTGGAAAGTTGATCAAACGATAATGCACACGACCGGAATCTTTTATAGGTTGAGCGATGATGTTTATGAACCATTAACGATGTGGGAGAACTGAGGCAGAACTATTGAACGACATAATCCGATGTTCACATATCCTGGTGTGACTCTTCTCTCCATTGTTATCATACTACAATAGCCTTCGTCTTATAGGATGACAGCGATATTGGCTTGCAAAGGAGGGTTCAAGGCCGGTAAACTCACATTTCGTGTTCAAGGGTTCCTTTATTGGATGTGAAAGGCATTTAAATTGTCTTAGCTCTTTCCTCTCCTTTGTCATCATTATTGAACCGCCCTTCGATTTTGTGTTAATGTATTTCAATGATGATTTTTCCGGCTTGTATGTAAATTACGTTCTTGTAATGCACGCAGTACTTGCCATTAGGTTTTAAATTGCATCTTAGCCATTCAAAATTGTTTCAGGCTTCTTGAAAAATCACCTGTAACCCTGGTGGATATAGTTGATAAATTTTAAGGATAAAAGTTGCTAATATTCATGATTAGTAGGGCTATCGAACAACAAACGACAACAAAATTTTTGATTAAAAACGCTGCGAATTCTTTCGCTGAGGTTTATTATTCAATTGGCTTTCGTTCATGATTTGAATTTCCACTAAGCTTTGGAGTGTGCGTGTTTCACAGGTGATAGAGCGATTATTGAATTTCAAGAGATATGCATAGAGCACGTAAATCTGTTCTCAACCAAAATGCCTACTTGGATTGATCAGTTGATCATATTTGTGTGCCTCCTGAGATTCAATAATCGCTCTATCACCTGTGAAACACGCACACTCCAAAGCTTAGTGGAAATTCAAATCATGAACGCAAGCCAATTGAATAATAAACCCCAGTGAAAGAATTTTCAGCGTTTTTTTTTTTTTTTTAATGGTTATCAGAATATTTTAACCCATGTATCGGCTATAAACCCTTTTAGGAGGTCACTCCAGTATCCACGTTCACTACATCACTAGATTACTGCAATCAAAACAAAAACAATAATAAACCAAAATAACGCAAAAGTTGGCACCATAAATCGGGCCATACAACGGGAATGGTTTGAGCTACGGACCTGGGGAAAGGATCATTCGATTCCACATGGAAAGTTCTTTAAAAAAAGTTCAAATTTAAGCCGCCTTGACTTTTTTGAGGTTTTTACGGATTTTACAAAACTTTGACAATCCTTAAAGGGCATTTTAAATTAAGTGAGAGTTCTGGCTAAAGAATTGGGGCGTTGTCGAACCAATATTGATTTTTCCTGAAAATTTCAGATTTCTTGTTCCAGCCGTTTGGGAGAAATCGTGCGTACGGACGGAAAAATTTATTGCAGATTTGGATTCTACACCCTTTGAAACCTAAACCACGAAATTTTCAGGGGTGGTTAAAATTTTTTCTTTCGAGAGCGATTACAATTGTTTATTATTGAATAATAAACCAAAAAGTGGTTGTTTTCGTGAAAATCTATGTTCTTTGGTCCTTTGGGGCTCTGGCAGCACCAAGGAATTAAAGGTGGAATTTTATGTAATTTTCAACGCTGATACGAATTATTTATTTATACATATATACGTTCAGTCAACCTCCCAATTACATAGAAATCATTTAATTATGTAAAACTTTCCTACTAGGTATCCGAAGGAAACTATAGGTATCGACCAACCATTTCATAACAATCAACCTACGACAAACAATGATCCCAGGAGAAACAATATACTCGGAAATAAACTAGAAAAACAAAAGATAATTATAAGAAGAAAATTAACATCTTCGAAAAGCTTTTTTAATTGAATGGATTGGTTCGTGAAATAAATCGAAATTACTTGACATTACAAATCCGTTAAACGACCTTTGGGCTCTATGGATAGGGTTATTGAACAGGTAGTTGACGTGGGGGCGTAGAATGAAACGTTATTTCTGGTATAGTAAGACGGGGTTAAATATTTTGTCATCTGAAGTAAAGCGGGGACGAATGGTCCCATTACGTGATAGCCTATCATTGGCATTGATCTCATCAAACAATAACTATTTGCCGATATACATTTAGTGCTATAACAAAAAAACAACCGGTTATCACCGACATAATTACGACCGAATCAACTGACGTTATTTGGTGTACACTCACTCCCATCGTCTGAAATTGAAAGTATAATTTGTTTTATCTCATATATATTAATTCGGATAATTATTTATGCTAATCTCCTCCTACACAAGGAGATTACTGCGCGTGATGGTTCTTTAAATATAACTTGAAGTGCGCCATTATTCCATATGCGTTCGTTTTTCCGTGTTTGGCTGCCGCCCTGAAAATGTCTCTCGACGCGACCCAGATGGCTGGTGCCAAGTTCTTTGTTAGAAAACCACGTGGCGGCTGAGGGAGGAAGTGAAAGAAAAAAGTGATGATAAAACTTTTCCATCAATCGATACCACCGATTCTCGTTGATGTGGGTGAAGGCTTTTTTAAGTTGATCACAACTTATTGCCTGTTTAATAAGAAGGTATTAATTAATGTTATCTAGCTAATTTCAAAAGGCTGGAGCATAAAAGCTGAAATTTTCAAAATTTCATGGTTTACGTTTCAAATCCGAATCTGTAATAAAATTTTTCCGTCCGTGGTCCGTACGCGACGCCCAAACGGCTGAATGAAATTTTCAGAGCCAGCTCTCCAGCTCTCTCACTCAATTTATAGTGCCCTTTAAGGGTTGTCAAATCCCACAAATACAAAGTTTTGTGAAATCTCTACAAACCTCAAAAAAAAGTCAAGGCGGCCTAAATTTGTACCCTTTTTGAAGAACACTCCACGAGGAATCGAATGAGCCCCTCCCCAGGTCCGTAGGTCAAACCATTCCCGATGTATGGCTCGATTTATGGTGCCAGCATTCGCGTTATTTTGGTTTATTATTGTTTTTGTGTTGATACCATTAACCTAGTGACGTAGTCATGTATTGATGTAGTAATGTGGATACTTTACTGAACTCCTAAAAGGCTTTGTAGCCGATACACGGGTTGAAGCATTCTGATAATTTTCAGGAAAAATCAGAAAATCTGAAATTTTCAGGAAAACGCTGCAAATTCTTTCACTGGGGTTTATTATTCAATTGGCTTGCGTTCATGATTTGAATTTCTACTAAGCTTTGGAGTGTGCGTGTTTCACAGGTGATAGAGCGATTATTGAATTTCTGGAGATATGCGTAGGGCACGTAAATCTGTTCTCAACCAAAATACCTATTTGGATTGTTCAGTTGATCATATTTGTGTGCCTCCTGAAATTCAATAATCACTCTATCACCTGTTAAACACGCACACTCCAAAGCTTAGTAGAAATTCAAATCATGAACGCAAGCCAGTTGAATAATAAACCCCAGTGAAAGAATTTGCAGCGTTTTTTCTAAAGTCTGTATTATTATTGGGAAGAAATTCGAAATCTTCTGTAGAGGCAAGAAGTACAGTAAGTAAGCATAGCAATGCCGAGAACTAGTTGAGGAATACTAGTGCTAATCTCCGCAACAAATCTGTTTATCGAATGATTCTCTCCTATTCGGCTTGTTTAGCATCTTGGCCTAACACGTCAACACGTTTGACTTTTTATCCATGGCTGGAATAAATCGCTATAGTAGCTAGGATGCATAACGGAATCACGCCTGCCAAAAATCATTGCCCTTGGGACCATTTGCAGTGAGGATATACTCACTGGCTGTTCGTTACCATATTTCCAATCCGCTGGCAGCTATGGACTCGTCGCACTCGAAACTGAAGATAGAGACAATTTTTGGATGACCGTATGCTATAAAAAGTTGAACTATCGGGCCAGAGACAATGAATCATTCAGTCATTTTTAAGTAGAGATGGTTACAATCCTATTTAAAACGACGTCTCTGTAAGCAGCTGGACATCAGATGATTGATCAATCAAACTGCGTGCTGACTCCTTGATGTGAATGCCAACCTCATGTTACGATCCTAGAGAATTTGCGGTTCGAGTTCCGAGATTAGGATTTCAAAAAATTTCTTTGCAGGGAGCCTTTAAAATAAAATAAAAAAATGAATTTTGCTTTGCATTTGCCCGCATCGCGTACTAAGTGTATTTAGATGGTGGATAAATCGCATTTTCATATCGTAACCTATAATGATACGATTGATGATTAAACCCGTCCGTTCTCGACACATTTACACGTGGCAGAGTGAATTACCTGTTAATTTGTGAACAATGACTTGTAAGAGAAATGTGCAACGATCATTGATATTTAGGCATTGAAACTTAATGGGTATGGTCAATGGGTTGGTCATATGTTGCTTCAAATTTAGAAGTGCTGGGCGCTGTAGAAAGTTTTTAGTTGGCGAATTTAATTTTTAGTATAAGAAGTTCATTATTTTTTTATATGTTCTTATTTTTGCACTCATAGTAACTACGAGTTACTGTTATTGTACAAGTCGACCAGGGCTCGAAACTCCGGCGGACAGTTCAATCAGCTACGCTGTAATGTTCATTAATTTTCGTTAATGTGTACCGTAAATAAATTTCTTTGAAAAAACTGATTTCTTCTTCTTTTCATAATAGTTTATGAAAGTCGATTTATTGGGGGATTTCAAGATATCTTATTTGATTTTCATGTCAGATTCTATAAAGGTCGCTACTTCAGAGAAAACGTCTACCAAGTGGGTGTGGCACATAGCTTCCTCGTATCCATAACATGACTGTATAGATCATTGAAAATTATTATTGAGTAAAGAACTTCGTTCAATTAGCCGAACAATCTCTGAAAATTTCATCGAAATTGGTCAAGAACTCCCGGAGTTATACGCGTAACAAGGATTTCACTTTTGCGCATGCGCAGAGGCTACTATTGATCCGGGGGTCATGAAACTATAGGGGACCATCTACACCCCAACCCGCACAATCCCTGAGAATTTCATCAAAATCGGACTATAACTTCGTGTAGTTTTGCCCGTAACAAGGATTTGCTGACAGACAGACAGGCACACAGACAGACACGGAACCAAAATTGTTCAGAAAGGCCTAAAACGCAAAATGCGAGTGGAATTTTTGATTTTTTTTTAGACAAAAAAATGTTCACATTCCGAAAGTGAAAACAATGCTTCCGCTACCTTGGCAGACTCGGAAGCAAAAACTGGTGCACATTTTATTTTCGGTGAAGTTCGTTTTCCAAAAAGTCAAATTCAGGATGTGCACAAAGTAGGAGATTCGCGAATACACTGCTACCGAATCGCTCCCAATTTGGTGACCCTGAGGGCGTGAAAATTGAGTCTATAGATTCTAGTTGCATGTCGAATTCAACACCTTGTATCGAGATCCACTACTGGGGCGTGAAAGACTCCCATAGAAACATCTGCCGTGGTCCTACCTTCGATTTATAAGAACGAATTGCTTACACCTGAGCCTCTCCGTGGTCAATGTAATTGCGGTTAAGGTGGGTGTGAAGTGAGCGAGGTTGACGTCAGTGGAAGGGCGAGGGCGAGGGATTTCGCCTCAATTGCAGAACTTATCGACGTCTTCTTCTCTGTTTAGGTGGGTGTCGTATTTCTTCCAAACAGAGACCTGTTTTAAATGTCATATAGACGATTAAAGTTCTCTGATGTGAAGAGATAAATCATTACTATTGGTACGTTAGCATGAAACTTGACCTAATGTACTCAACATTTTCCACTCAATAGGTTCAGTCAAATTGGTTTCCTCTCAAATCGAAATTTCCATTTCCTTTTTGCTTTTCAGAGCTTGCTGAGGGTGTTCTTAGTTACTCTCTCCTCCCCCCCTCATTTTCAAACGTTCGTTGCTTCATGAAATTCTAACAAAAATTTGATGTTGAGGTAATTTTTGAAACTTCAGCTCGTCTACTTTTTGATGTGTGTGTTCATATTTTGAAGCAACAACTTTGTAAAAGCGAAATTCGCCATGAAAAAAAGTGGGGGGGAGGGGGTATTGAAGTATTTGCCATGTCAAATTCTACGGTACTCCCCCCCCCCCAACGGTGAAAACAGTATTTTCGACTACCAATATCGCGTCTCAACCTCTTAACTTTCGATCAAAGGATTTCATCGCTCTATATCTCATACCTGCACGTCCTCACACCCCTGTTCCTGTGAATTGTTGTTTAGAGATAAGCAAGCTTACTAGTTGATATTTACCGTTTACCTTCAAGGGGCTTGAAAGCGTTTTGAACCTTGAACGGAAGGCGAGGGTTTGTAATATTTTCAATGTACAATATACAATCCTAATGAAGCCATGTAATGCTACTATTACATAAATAATCGAATAGGTACCCTTCATGTACAATAAATTACTTTTTATACAAATCCTTAACATTTTATCAGCCTTTCTCTGTGAAATTTGTGGAAGGGGTGGAAGTCGCAATTCTGGTGAGAACTTATCTCTAAAAAGGAATTCATAGGAAGGGGTGTTTGTGGACGTACATGTATGAGTTAAAGAGCGATGAAATACTTTGATCGAAAGTTAAGAGGTTGAGACGCGATATTGGTAGTCGAAAATACTGTTTTCACCGTGGGGGGGAGTACCGAAGAATTTGACATGGCAAATACTTCGATACTCCCCCCCACTTTTTTCGATTGAATAATTCACCATTACTATCTAATTCTGGTAAATTAAGGTTCACTAGACATGAAACTAGACAAACTAAAGTTTTCAAAAATCACCTCAACATCAAATTTTTGTTGGAATTTCATGAATCGACGCGCGTTTGAAAATGGGGGGGGGGGGGAGTACCGAAGAACACCCCTTGCTGATCAAGTTTGGTCAGCCTCTTTGACGGTTTCAGGCTGTTAGTTGCCATGATTTCGGTTTTTTCTTAACCGACGGATTTTCTTAAATAAAAACATTTTATTGACACATCGATACAAGTCGGCGTGAACTTAACCAAACCTTAACCACCCCCTTCGTGCAAGTGGAAACAGTAGACTAGAATCTTGATCTTCAGCTCTCCTCGTTTGAAAATTTTTGGAAAAAAGTGTTTTTCCGAAACGAGAAAAGCTTTTATGGTTTCTTGAAACCTCTTTGCGAGACGTTTGACGAATTTAAGGCGAAGGGGCAAAGCCCACATAAGTGTGAGCGTAACATCTCCGATAAAATTAATAGTGCATTACACACAGCTATAAGAAATTATCTGATATCTGTTAATTAGGTAATCATGATAGGACTGCTATTGCTCAGATAATGTTTTCACGTCCTGGGGAGTCACTATTGTCATTGTTCATGATTTTTGGACAAATTGATACCTGTCGGCGAAAACTTGACGAAATCAAAACAAACCCCACGTGTGAGCATCTGAATTAACGTAGTGTCGGATAAATTCTTAATGTCTAAATCACCTGTTGCCCATTACTATTTGACGGAGTTGACGGGACATTAACGCATGTAGACGAAAGTGGTCCAGTATTGGTACATTTACTTGACTTAGGTGATGATTTTGAGCCTTAAGGACGGTTCTTTGAATGAATAGTGAACAACAGGAACGTGACATAACATGGTAATAGTGGTTGTAAACAGTAAAAGATGATTCGTGAGCGAGGGTTCAGTTGAAGTCACGGCCTTTGTTCGGGTGGCGTCTCATTTGGGGGTGCTCGTTGCTCATGTAATGTACTGATGAAAGGATCAGGGTAATTTGGCGCTTTTATGGACATTTCGTGGTACGCTGTGATTACTGAGTCTTGAACTGCGGGGATTTCCAAATCTTAATGTAGTTTTTCGTTCCTAAGGTTAGCTCTAACCGCAATCTCTCAATTGCTTATTCTTGAAAAATTAGGATTGTAGTAGGGAAAGCGAGGTAGGTGTAATGAGCATATAAATTAATCCAGTTGACTACCAATACCATCGTTTCATTTATTGGGGCATTAGACCGTCGTTCCATCTCCATGGCCGATTGAAGATGTGGGTCTGACTCGCAGACCGTAAGATTACTTAATGCGTTCTCCGATCAAGCTTGATAAGAAAAAAGAAAATTCTCCCATTACGAGTGGCACAACCTGCTTTACCAATGAAATCTCTCTTACGGTATTTTTGAGTAACTTTGCGTAGAGCGTAGGCTCTTTTTCAAGTTTAAGCAACCAAAATGTTGCTGTCCCCTTCAGCCAACCGAAAAAATTATAAAGATTACACACGGGTCGGCGCTGTAATTTTTTTGGTTCATCACATTAACTAATGAACCTCTGTAATTGATCATGAGAAACGTCTGCCAAGTGGGTGTGGCACATAGCTTCCTCATATCCATAACATGACTGTATAGATCATTGAAAATTATTATTGACTAAAGTCAACTCGTTCAATGATGGTTCAATATGGTTCGATCCAAGCTCGAGGCTAAAACTTTGTTTTCTCTTTATTACTCACGAGGACCATCTTCACATCAGTCCGAACAATCCCTGAAAATTTCATCGAAATCAGTCATGAACTCCCGGAGTTATGCGTGTAACAAGGATTTCACGTTTGCGGATGCGCTGAGGCTACTATTGATCCGGGGCTCATGAAACTTATAGGGGATCATCTACACATCAAACCGAACAATTCCTGAAAATTTCATCGAAATCGGTCAAGAACTCCCGGAGTTATGCGCTTAACAATGATTTCACGTTTGCGCATGCGCATAGACTACTATTGATCCGGGGGTCATGAAACCTATAGGGGATCATCTACACCCCAACCCGCACAATCCCTGAAAATTTCATCAAAATCAGACTATAACTTCGTGTAGTTTTGCCCGTAACAAGGATTTGCTGACAGACAGACACACAGACAGACAGACACGGAACCAAAATTGTTCAGAAAGGTCTAAAACGCAAAATGAGAGTGGAATTTTTGATTTTGGAGACAAAAAAATTTGCACATTCCGAAAGTGAAAACAATGCTTCCGCTACCTTGGTGGACTCGAAAGCAAAAATAAGTTGTCATTCTCCCTCAAAATTTGGTGGTTTACGTATCAAGATGTGTAGAATCCTAAAATCGAATGAAAATATACATCCGAGCTTTTCTCCATAACAACTGGATCAAAGTTAAAGAAACTCGAAAAATCACAAATGGGCCAAGGATGATCCTGAATCACCAGCATCGATCTTGACCGATCCTAAACACTGAAATCAAAAGGTTGAATATTCAAAAATCAGAATATCGAAAACTTTTGAAATAACGCCATTGTTTTGGCTTATTATTTTCAATAATACACGTACGTCTCTGTAATCGTATGACAAAAAATCTTTATTACGCCTCAAACTTTGTTTCAAGATGAGCAGATTCAAACTCTGCCATGTCCATATCCCTTAGGAATATAATAGACCTTAGAATTGATGCAAAAAAAATCCGTTCTTTCGCAAATGTACTCTACTATGGGTTTGGTTAGTCATAACTTTTAGCCTGTACGATCGCCTCAAACGCATAGGTGCCGAGGCCCGAAAATTGGCGAAGAACGCGATTTTTCTAGGTTTTTGCTGACACGGGCAAGAGGGTTGTCATTTGATGGTAATTTTGGACGTAAAATCGACTTGAACAGGTTTCAGATCCGTAAAAATTCAACCATAACAAATAATCGCAATTTCTGAACCTAAAAACCTCATAATGACACGACCAATTACGAATTGTTCAAAGAATAATAAACCCATAAGCTAGCATTGTCACCGTTTTATGTTGGCTATTGATGAAAATCACTTCAATGAATCGAATGAGCCCACACGGACTGTTTAATGTTCATCCGTTCGCTCTCCATATGTGGTGAACGTGAAACTCAAATGTGTGGAATTTGATTTATTTATTCATCAATAACTCAAATTATAATATTACTATGTCTAAGAATAAGTTACCTTTTTTAAAATTAATATACTTACAACTTCTTTTGGACATACATCCTCGTATTAAAAAAAAGTGAATGTATTCGTGCCTCCGAATATAGTAAACATCGCACAATAAGTCGAGGTGTTCTCGAATCAGCTGATATAATTGCAATGCAATTTTGTTTTCAAAAGTTCAAGTTCAAGACTTTTCTTATCAACGTACGGTGGAGACATCGGAAATGGGAGCTTTTTGGGACATATTGGGTTAGTAAAAGGATGCAAAACAGGCTTCTTCAAATTACCAAAAATTCTGAATCTTAGTTTGCAGCTTCGTAGGCGGTCAGCGTAACTTTTGCCGGGAAAAAGAAAAATTTCGGATATTTTTCAGTTTTAGGCTTGTAACGCTAAAACTTCGCATTCTACATACAAAATTATTCTTGCATAAATTAAAGCTCTTTAACAATTAAAAAACACCGACGAAATCGGTTTAGCCGCAGTGGCTTCCCGAAAATGAGCGATTTTCGATGGTGCAAACTCAGATTCCATTTATTTGGGTCCATTTAAACACATTGAAACGATTTTCATCTTTCCCCAAATCATTTCTATTTCAAATCCCTATTTCACTGGCCTATACATAAGGAATATTATGGAATTATTATGTGGAAGCACACTAATCAGCTAGTAACCCATGCGGCTAATTTATTTCACGATCGAAATTTGGTGCTGGAATTCTTTTTAAGGCGTCTTAAGTACAATTACTGGGTGTCGAGGCGCTTCCAGGTTGTATCGTGGTCTGGGAGGTAGACATAGATCTTATACCGAAATAATAAATCTTGGTGAATTAAATTTGCTACCATCATTTTTGTATTACCTCATTAATGAAGAACTGTACCGAAAATCCCAATTCATTTCACAAAGTTGTTTGATAAAACTACATTTTCTATTCCAATGTTTTCCAAATTTACTGACTGATAACACTTGAATCTTTGTTGAGAAATTGTGACATTACTCTTCGTTATATATCATGAAGTTTTTTTAGGGTTTGCATTTATTGTGCACATTGAAAATCTTGGATGACCCTACATTACGCTACGTTACAAATATGTTTTGCAACTAGTGAGAATACTAGAATCGTGATCTACACAAAAATTTAATGGCTCTTTTTGGTGGGGAATTTTTTTAATTCCGTAGAGAAAAGTGGGGAATCTCACTTGTAAAACACACTGTCTTCACTAGATACTCTGTCTTCAAAAATACTTCATTCGAAATAAAAATGTATTTGGTTCTAAAACTCCCAAATTCGTTGGAAAAAAGGAAAATCCATTGGTGAAACAGAGACTTATGTTTTTCATTCTAAAGCCCAATCGTAGTGAAATTCTTGGTTTGATGTTTTATATAATCTACTGAAAACGTGTACTTCAGCGCTTAATCGATTATCTCCGTTGTGTTTCGTGTTAGTTTCGGTTCCATCTTCATTTCTTGGCAAATATTTTATATTCTTAGATTCAGCTGTGGGGGGGATAATGGCAGCAATACCCTTGAATGAGCTTTTCGTTTCCCAAGTTCTCTCATTGTTGCTCTCCCTATCAAAACTACTTTTTTATTTCAATTTTTTATCTCTTATTTTACGATGTTGAAGCTCAATAAATGGGGAGCGTGATTAGTGCTCATAAATCATCAACGCTTCTGACAATTCGTTCGCAAGTGTCTCAGTTTTCATGGTATTATACACTAATCAGCTGACAGCTGGATCGAAGATCAACGCATGTACTTATTCTTTACATGAGGAGGCTTGACCTCAACCAACAAAATGCAATTTGTTGTGTAATCCAGGTACTCCAAATACCGACGTAAAAGAATAGCCACGTGGAAAGGCCCCACGTGACTGAAGATAACCAAAGATAAGAAGAAAACCCCTGTATTGTTATGATCTTGACGAATGTCTTCCCAAGATTCACTTGTACTTACATCTTGACTTATTCGTATTTAGTTCTGTTCTGAATAAGAACAATCTCGATTTTGAAATAGCTTTGAAAGCAGCAACGTTTTATGTTGAAATCTTACTATTTCTACTCCACCAAGACCTTGTAACAAACTGGAACAACAACTGGAAATAGAATATGTCTGCAGAAAAATATTCTCCATACATTCTACTTCTATATCTCAAACCTACCTGCCGGATCGAAATGATCACTAAATTAATAAGAATATCTGCCTCGTACTAAAGTGTGAACCCCAAACTCAACAACCGTCCCTCTTTGCCCTTTCTGACTATAGTTTTACCTCGGAGTTTAGATATACATGCAAAATAGAGGCCTTCCGCTTGTGCCCTGTTTCGCTACAGAAGCGGAACTGCGCTTTGATTGTTTTTGAATAGAGCGGTGAAAACTATTTTTTTTTTTTTTTTTTTTCATTCCCAAACCTGTACCCGTACTGTTGGATTACCTTCTGAATATACATCCTCGTTCCTATTTGACCTAAATATTTTCTAAGCTGTGTATTGAGCTAAGGAATGTATATTGTGGCATATAAAAGTATGTATGAGAACTACAATGAACTGGATCGTGAAAAAATGTAATATTGGAACCGATCCTGTATTTAGTGTACAGTCACATTATAAATGGGGCTCAGTAAACATTTCGCTTTACGAAAAATTAAGCGTTTTTTCATGATTAAGTTAGATTATTTTCCTAATCGACCTACATCGGCAGCAAATCAGGGGCATGTAGAATAGAATTACAAATTGCGAAACCAGTTGGATCAGCTAAGTGAGATGTGAGGCTACTTTCTTTTGTAATCTCCCTAAGTTATTCGATTTTGTAACAGAGTCTCGGTGAAAAGTCATAGATTGGAATTAAAACGAGTGGAACTACCCTGATCAGCTTACTTGGGAATATTTTATCTCCGAATTGAAATACGATGCTGAAATTTGAAACGGAGACACTCTATGACATGTGGCGTGCGAACCCACCCGGATTGGCTTGACAAATTGAATTGACAAATATTTCTGTCCTTACCATTTTCAGATTTCTGCCTTAGGACATTATCCTATTCTTTCTAGAAGAAAAAACAAATTGAAATCCGTTTCCTGAATTAAAACCCTGCAAATTCTTTCACTGGGGTTTATAATTCAATTGGCTTGGGTTCATGATTTGAATTTCTACTAAGCTTTGGAGTGTGCGTGTTTCACAGGTGATAGAGCGATTATTGAATTTCAGGAGATATGCACAGAGAACGTAAATCTGTTCTCAACCAAAATATCTATTTGGATTGATCAGTTGATCGTGTGCCTCCTGATATTCAATAACCGCTCTATCACCTGTGAAACACGCACACTTCAAAGCTTAGTAGAAATTCAAATCATGAACGCAAGCCAATTGAACAACAAACCCCAGTGAAAGAATTTGCAGCGTTTTTTTATGGTTATCAGAATTCTTCAACCCGTGTATCGGCTATAAACTCTTTTAGGAGTCCACTCCAGTATCCACGTTCACTACATCACTAGGTTTCTGCAATCAAAACAAAAACAATAATAAACCAAAATAACGCAAATGTTGGCACCATAAATCGGGCCATACATCGGGAATGGTTTGAGCTACGGACCTGGGGAAGGGCTCATTCGATTCCTCATGGAAAGTTCTTTGAAAAAAATCCAAATTTAGGCCGCCTTGACTTTTTTGAGGTTTTTACGGATTTTACAAAACTTTGACAACCCTTAAAGGGCACTTTAAATCAAGTGAGAGTGCTGGCTAAAGAATTGGGGCGTTGTCGGACCAATATTGATTTTTCCTGAAAATTTCAGATTTTTTGCTCCAGCCGTTTGGGAGAAATCGTGCGTATTCGGGACGGACGGAAAAATGTTTATTGCAGATTCAGATTCTACACCCTTTGAAACGTAAACCGTGAAATTTTCAGGGGGGTTAAATTTTTTTTTTTTTTTCAAGAGCGATTACAATGGTTCATGAATGAATAATAAACCAAAATCGTGTTTAAATCCCAATTGTTTACAGGTATTAGCGAGTGGTATGAACAGCTACTACTGCTGTCAAACATAGAGCGAATACGTATTTTCTTAAAATATAAACAAACCATTCACCTGGTTATCACAGCTGAAATTCACTGGTTCTGGATTGAGAGTGTGAATGTATTTGTGAAATTCATAATGACGCGTAAAACCGAATAATTTTGAACTGCGTCGCTGTGTCTCGAAATTCGCCCTTCTCGGCCAACAAGCGAGGCCGAAACAAACGATAACATATGCACCGAGGAACGAGGTCAATTGTTTGAGTTATCATTTTTTCAAAAAATTAGTTAGCCTTTGGTTCAATCGATGGTGACTTTCCTTTCGGACCTTCCAAATCTATCCGCATGATACCTAATAATAGCAGTTGAAATAAATAAATAGATAAATTTAAGAAATTCCTTTTTGAGACAAGTATGCAAATCAAGTTACTTCAAAGACCCAAAATTTCACAAATTTTGATCATTAAAACCCGTCTTAAAGCATTCTGCAAAAAATTCCTGGTGTGTGTTCATTTGACAATGAATCTTAATCCCAAATAATGGGATGTGGTTCCATACGTTTAAAAGTGTGTGATGTACGAAATCTGTCCAAAAAATCTCGTAAAATGTTAAATTTTGCTGAAATTTGGACATTTTGTGTGTAAATAATTGATATCTAACTCAGCTTTATGGACAAATCTTGTTCTAAATTAAATATGCAAACAAATATTTAGACTTTTGGTTTATTATTCAATAATAAATCATTGTAATTGCTCTTGAAAATTTTTTTTTTTCAAGTCGGCCTGAATTTGGACTTTTTTTTGAAGAATTTTCCATGAGGAATCGAATGAGCCCCTTCCCAGGTCCGTAGCTCAAACCGTTCCCGATGCTTTACGGTACCAACATTTGCATCCACATTCACTACATCACTAGGTTACTGCGATCAAAACAAACACTAGTTTTTTTGTTTTTTTTTTCAATCTCAGTAACCTAGTGATTTAGTGAATATGGATACTGGAGTAAACTCCTAAAAGGGTTTATAGCCGATATACGGGTTGAAGCATTTTGATATGCATGCTCCGTCTTACGAAATTTAAGATTTTCAAATAGAATATTTTTCCATTGTAATCGCTCTTGACAAAACGCCTCAAATTCTTTCACTGGGGTTTATTATTCAATGATTCATGATTTGAATTTCTACTAAGCTTTGGAGTGTGCGTGTTTCACAGGTGGTATAGCTATTATTGAATTTCAGGAGATGTGCATAGAGCACGTAAATCGGTTCTCAACCAAAGAACCTATTTGGATTGATCAGTTGATCATATTTGTGTGCCTCCTGGAATTCAATAATCGCTCTATCACCTGTGAAACACGCACGCTCCAAAGCTTAGTAGAAATTCAAATCATGAATCATTGAATAATGAACCCCAGTGAAAGAATTTGCAGCGTTTTTGTACTATTATAGATTTTTTAGGCCAATTTTATGACATTGTTTAATCGATTGCAAAGGTGGAGCATAATTAGCCAAAAGTCAAGTAGAAATTGTATCTTAGAGAGCATTTGAAGCGTACGATTGTAAAACTCTGCCTCGTGATAATTTCCCGAGTTATAGTTCAACTTTTATGAATTCTATGACTGGTAACGGCATGTTTATTTTAGCAAATGCAGTTGAATTGCGTTAACATTTCTTGTGAAACTCCAGAACCTTCTGTTCGGGTAGGTGGGAATTCTATACCTTAGTATTGGCTTAGTATTGCAAGATGTAGTGGGAATGGACCCCTGGACGTACTGCATTTGGGTATTCCATTGTATCAATATCCTTTGTCGTTGGAGTCATCTAACTCCCTCTGAATTTCTCTATTATCTGATGATAGCTTAACAATAATTTCTGTTTGCGTTTGAGAATAGTTTTGTTACGCTGTTTCGAAAACAAACAACTGATAGACTATCGAATAGTCCTCCGATAATAGATATCTGCTGCGTTTCTGAGGTCAACTCTTGCAGGCGAGAATCGAAAAAAATAAAAGAATGATAAGACTTTTCTTTGAACATATTTGCGTGCACTCAATCAGAGAAATTTTATGGGTTACAGATTAACATAATATGTGAATATGATTACGTTTTCATTACATTACCTAGTTGAAATGTAGTATTATGGCATTTTCAAGGAATGGGACTTTGAACACGTCATGACAATTCAGCCCTACAATTTTTCGTTATTATTTACCGAATACGTTCCCCATATGAAAATATGGTTAATGTAACCATTTTTATAATGTGGTAAATAACCGTTGGTATTATTAATGATTTTTTATTACAATTATTCGAGTTTATTCCGATTTGTCAGGTGACGGAAAAACCAAAATTCGTCATTAACGTTTCTTCTGGCGAAGCATCCCGATTGATTTTTTAATATACATTCGTTGTACAGGCGTTTTATCTTTAATTTTCAGACAAAAAACCATTAAAAAAGTGTTGTTTTTAACGCTTTTTCAGAGCGAATGGAGATGCGTAAAGCCGTCCGATTAGTTTCCGATGAATTCGATTCATTGAAGGACGAGTTATGCCTGAAACATTAGTATTACGTATTATTCTGACTGTAAAATTGAAAAATAAGTTGTTATTGATTGATTGATTGATTTTAGTTATAAGAACATGGGCTATATTTAGAATCAACGCAAAATTTCCTAACAATAGCTCATAAAATAATTCTGGTCCCCCAAGATTCTCATGTCACCACTTTTCCTACAACCCACCATATTCCCCACGTTATTGTTAGACCCAACTTCACCGTTATTAGTATAAATCAACCAAATGAATTTATTATTTAAAAAAAAAAAAAAAAAATGGCCATGTGCTGCTTTTATTCCAAAATGTCTTATTTGGTTTTTCTGATTGACCAATTAGTCAATTTCTTATGAGCTATACGCATAAGGAACAAAGTTAGTAGGATTTATAGTAGTTCAAAATTACTAATGTCCATTACTGCAAACTAGAGAGCCTTAAACCATCAACTGTTCAAGGCCGCTGTGACTCGTATGATGAAATATTCCAGAAACATACAAGGCTTTAGGAGTTATATATTTCTTTTTTGGGGACAACGAACTTATAATTAATAATGACTATAAGACAGATTCAAGTTATAATCTAGCTCTATGCTGTATAGCGAAGGGTCATTGGGCAGGGCAGGGGTAATTGTTAAATCTTTAATGATGAAGCTTACTTATTTATAGCCCATTCTGGCTTTGGGATCAGTGAAAGCGAGGTGTGGAGGCAAGTCAATATTTCAAAACTCAACAGATCAATATTAATTGGTATTTTTTTTCGAGTTGAAGCAATTATCCTTCAAGTTGAGACAAAGTTTTTGTCATTTCTCCTGAAATTTATAATAAAGTTTACTTTTATAAAGTTATAATCTAGCTCTATGCTGTATAGCGAAGGGTCATTAGGCAGGGCAGGAGTAATTGCTAAATATTTAGTGCTAAAAGTTACTTATTTATAGCCCATTATGGCTTTGGGATCAGTGAAAGCGAGGTGTGTAGGCAAGTCGAAAGGTAGTTCAAAACTAAGTACCACGTGACAGAGGTAATATAAATTGGCGCAGTCTTTTTTCGTGCCTTGGAAATAACGAGAAACCATCGTGTTATTAGTTATCTTGAGTATGGTCATGTTTAGAAGTCAATAGCTAGTCCTAAAATCTCTCATTGATGATTATTCCAGTTCCGGGAACGGGTATCCACCCTTCTACGACATGCGGCATGTGGGTTCTGACTGGCATGCTCATCTTCCTCATAGTTGAAAAGCTTTGTCAAACTCTCGAGTCGGAAGTCAAACCTGGCGACGAGGTTGCTTCTTCAGAGAACAATAATGTGGAAGTTAAAACGAAAGAACATACTACCCATAAAGATGTAAGTACCTCAGGTGGTTTTGATAACGTATTTTTGTTATAATAATCTAATAATCTCTTACGCTAAGATTATATTGAGAATCCGGTTTTTAAAATTCGGAATTCTTACTTCCTTTTTTTTCATAGGCTAATTGAATTGATCGATTAGTTTTGTTAAAACTGATCGTTCAAGATGATAATAAAACTTGGTAGGAACAAAATTTTGATGCTGCAAGTTAAAATGTTCTTGGCACACAAATAAAGCGTTCCCTGACATTGAACGTTTTAAAAAATATATCATCGTTTGAGATCATTATACAATATACCTTATTGAATAAATGTTCGTACAGTAATAGTTTAGCGATGTTGTTATCTACAAACGTGGTTGCAGATAATTATAGGCACTCGTTTAACAATTATAATTGATCTGGTTTAAATGAAACTGTTTTCACTGTACGATGTCTATAACTTGACGTGGGCGGGTGAGTCTTCCGATGTCCGGAGTTTGAAATCCTTCATCAACAAGGGTGTTGTAATGGTAAGAATTACGTTAAACAAAGGAGCTGCAACATTGGCGGTCTTGGTGCAATGTTGCATTCTTACGAGAGGAGGACCCTGCACGATTCGTCTTTGCAAGATAGTATTTTGTTGCTGTTCCATTCTTCGGAATTCTGACTTGGAACAGGTACCACAGCTAGCTAAGGCATAAGGGTTTTATATGAAATAATTTTGTTTTGTATTGATAGATTTGGCTTAAAAGAAAAGGCTTCAACTGGGCAACTCGATATTTGACTTTCTGTATAAGTTCGCTGATATGCTCGTGGAAAGTTAGCCGAGAAGTAGTTAAGCACTACCTACAGGAAAGAACGTTTGTGGTTTCTGTTCAAAACATACGCTTCGGCCGATCAGAACTGGAGTGGCGGAATAGTGTGTGTGGGCGCCATATCTTTACTCCATATACACCAGTGTCAGTGCAAGACAAAAAAGGTGCAGGAAAATTCAGCAAGAAGTTAGCATAACCCACCCTTTATTGTGTAGGAGAACACTATTGGTGTATTCAATCCGTAAGGTTGGATTTATTTTCAGTTAAAAATATTAATTTAGAATTATTACTCGTTCAATTACTAAACATAAGAGATGCAGATCCAAAAAATGTTCTAATTTTGTACGCTATAGTAATAGAAATTCTCTATGAGCCTAATATTTAAATTGCTAAAGTGGATTATCTAAATGGTTTTCACGTTAGCCAATTTGTGAATTTTTTAATTCTCAGTTACGACCCATATTCAGCAGTTGAACTGGCTAATTTGATTAGTCCTTGGGAATGGCTTTATGTTCTGCCTTCTAATACCCCAACTATACGTGTGCTCAACAGTTTATTTTCTAACTTGCTCTGCGATTTCATACTCATGGCAGAATATTACAGTTTCGAAGGAGCAATGCTAGCAGGTTGATTCCACCAATATGCTCTCAATCGTAATACTGGGTGGGTTATGCTAACTTCTTGCTGAATTTTCCTGATGTCTTGTTAAACTTGAATGTATGTGCATCTCTTCATCTTAGCCCCCTACTGAAAAAAATTGGAAGCTCCCCCAGTTATGAAAAACAACGATAATTAATACCCACCCTCTTCATCAGACTTATTCTGCATATGCACCATATGAGGAGAGACTTTAGTTTAGGGTTAATTAATAGATAATTAGGATTAAGACAAAGTTGTTAATTATAGTCTTTATTTAGCTTGATTGCCGACTTTTCCTTAAATACCTAATTGAATCAAACACCCCTAAACTAGCACTGACACCCCTTAGAGGTCCCAGAAGGGTTCTCAGGACTGTATGCTGACGATTTAATCTGCATCTCATGAAGAATCCACAATTGCAATCGGAAACCTTTAACAACTGCTTAACGTACTAGGACAATGGTGCCTGAAATATAGGATAAGAATAAACAGTGAAAAGTCTGGTGTGGTAACCTTTACTTACAAAAGAAACCATGAAGATCCCGAACTTTACTATCTGGAACAGTTAATCCCAATCGAAACCTCCCATAAATATCTTGGAGTGATATTGGGCATTGACAGTGACAGAGGAAAATTGGATCCAATTAAGCTTTATCTTATCTTGAGCTTTGGTATCCCGCCCCTCACATCTACCTTAAAAACCGAAGTATCAAACTATGCTATTGTACTTGCTACTCTCTCAAAGTGCATTTCGGCTTCAAACATGACTTCAAAGCTACGTGATTAATCAATATTTGTTATTCACAGGTAAGCGGGTATTTGAATCTGATGGCAAACGTGATCGACAACTTCACTCACGGGATGGCCGTTGGGGGAAGCTTCCTATTCTCTTGGCGCGTCGGGTTCATCACAACCGTCGCCATACTTGTTCACGAAGTCCCTCACGAAGTTGGCGACTTCGCGATTTTACTGCGCGCTGGCTTCACTAAAGTCGAGGCTGCTAAGGCTCAACTCGCGACCGCATCGTCGAGTCTTCTTGGAGCAACAGCAGCTGTTGTTTACAACTCACAATTTCTAGGTACGTTTGAGATAAATAACCTGAGATGATTGAAGACATTTAGATGTTTACAGTATGGGTAATTGAAATCAGAACATAGATTCCAGGCATGCATCATAATCGTATACAAGAATTTTGAGTTTTTAATTCGTTAAATTTTGTAGAACACTTTTTTGGGTTCAAGGATAATGTTAATTGAGCCGTTTAGAATCAATACCAGATAGATCCATTTTTCTCGAAAATGTTTTTTCTATGAATTTTACGAGTCCAGGTAGCTCTCCATACATGGCTAAAAGCTCTTTCGTCAAATCCAGGTAGATCAACCTGAAATCATCGCGATGATTCCTTGAGTGTCAAAACGAGTCGGATCCATGAAGTTTCATAGGCGATCGCTAAGGGCCACTAGTAGTAAGCCATTAGTTGATAGTTTATCGATAATACCAAAACTGAATATTATTATTATTCTGAATAAATTTTTAACCACATTTTCTGTAAAACCCAAGTAGTTTTTGTTAGTAAAAGGAGTTGAAAATGTGCAATTTACAAGAAATATTTTGTAAGAATTAAGCCTTTCTGAAGATAAATTTATTTTGTTTACGTTTTGATGCCCTTTTTCTGAATGCACAACTCGTTTTTTACTAAAGCCAAAGGAAAATCATTGAAAGTGGACCAAATTTGTGAGAGTCAAAACCAGACAGATCCAGCACAAGATCGCCATTTTCTGCTTTCGTAAACAACCCGCAGCAACATGGATGTCTGTGTGGCTAGTCAATACAGGTAAGTACGCACACGATGAATTTGCGATGACGCTGGCAATTGTTGATGTTCCGTCGTAAATTGCAATTTTCAGTATTTCGTCTCTCCTGTAAAATTTGCTAAATTGGATCTATCTGGTTTTGATTCTAAACGACTCAATTATACATGCATTATAATTATATTATAAATTAGCCAATTAAATTTGTCTTAGTAATACTATGGTTCCCTACAGGTAGGTAGTTATGAGTTTCATTGATTAAAAATCAAGAAATCGATCTTCCCATACACCAAAGTATTCTCAAAGTCTATTTAATAGAAATTTTCTGAAGTCAGGAAATGACGGGTATTTCGTTTCAATTCCAACACGATCGTATTACTGTTACCTATTGCACTGGCGCAAAAATGAAATTCTTGTAACAAGTTTTATTTCTCGGTTTCTCTCGATTCTGATGACGTTTTCAGGGAGTGTTCGGATTATGCTGGAGATAGCTTCCTATAAATCTCATTGCTAAGAAATGGATTTCATTCTGCTCGTGTGCTTGTGTAAATCCGTCAAGCACAGTATTATCTATTTCTGATCGGAAGGTGTTGTTCACATTTGTTGGAAAGTTGGGTAAAGGCGATTTAATTATCTCTTGTCAATTTCAATTCGATTGTTGTATTGTTATATTGTGGGCCATTATTATTTTTTAAATATTCTTAATAATCTTCCCATTATAATAATATTTCCCAAGACAAAAAGTAGATAAGGTAGGTTGTTTAGGTTTGGGGGTAGAAGTGAGGCAGGATTCTTCCTGAAAACTTTTTCAATTCTCAAAGCTAAACAACTTAATTTGAAATGTACACACCACCCACCAATATGAAGTAAATATTTCAGTTGATTTGAGTGAACCAATTCTGTTGAATATTGAGTTTTTACTTTTAACACAATTTATGAAGGTGGTAAATATCTTTAAAATGTATGTTTTGATCTTGAATGGTTCGTAGAGACTCTTAATTGCTTTACAGAATGTTGCGTTTTAGGGTCATCATAGTTTTTCATTGAATATGAACGTGTGAAGCCGAAATACGTTTACCTACTGGTCGCATGTTGAAATTTCGCTATTCAGTTGCTTTTTGCTATTCAGCTCTTTGATTTAACGATGAAAACGGTTTCCTTTGAAGGAACGCTTTGTGTTGCGGAGGTTACACATCTCCCCCCAAGTCAATTAACAAGAAACCTAAGACCTTATTCTCCGTCCACTTGTATCGCTGACCTGAAGATCTCGATCTCACTGTTCATGCTCATTTCATAATGTACCTAATGACTTGAACATAATGCCTCTTTCACACCGTAGTTGATTTAGGAGTCATGAAAGAAGCCGTTGGAAGTCAAGTCACGGGCTAACTGGAACGTCTCTGGAGTCGTAAAATTTTGGAATCTGGAACAAATAAATAATTTGTTTATTAAGTGGAATCGGAATAAGTGGATTATAAATTCTGGGCTCAATTTCGTGAATATTTCGTTCCGATTTTAGTACTGTTGTACTGAAGTTAAACCCGGAAATTCTTCTGTCTCCTCTTTTCACACCTTCCTTGCCAAAACTTTCAAACTTAACCCCCCCCCCCCACTAGTGACTCTCACGAAGACATTTCAAGTTTTTTAGTTAGGCACCTAAGGGTTTTTTTGAAGGGTTTACTAGATTGGCCAATTATTGGGATGAAGCTAGTTAGAAAACAGGAAATATCACAATTTTCCTTACAGTCATTTCGAATATGGAAGTTTTCGTTTTCAGTAAAAACAAGCAAGCTACTCGATGTTCTTCAAGCATTTCTTGTTCTTCCTACTGGCTCTCTTCATTGGGACACTTCTTTATTTAACGTCAGGTGTCGTGAGGTTTAGCGATATTGGGTGATGTCGGAATCCCGCTGTAAACCAGTTAGGTTTCGAAACTTGTTCATTAATAAGACTAGGTATTTAATTTGCTTTTATAGGAATTTTTGCCTCTTCTACAAACGAAATGATAGATTTTCTCAATTGTCTACAGACGAAATAGTAGATCTTCTCAATTAAACCACGGGTTTGGCTATCCGTTACCCTGCAGTCTCCATAGTGCCACTGCCACCCTGGTTAAGGATGCTTTGTCGTAGGGGTTCGAATCTCAGAATTCAGAAGAACTGCGATTAAAATGATCGATTCTCTATATGCGAGCCAATACGCCCGGCCATTAAAATCCCAAATAGTTTTTTTGTAGTGAGAGAAACTTGTGATTTCTTTTAAATAAACTTTAATTTACCATTTGCATACGTGTTGGCTGCAGGAGGAACATGTACCTCATGTCTACACCTCATTGTGCATTAAATGTATGCATAGTGTAAGCCTTAAATGTAAATGTATGCAATACTTATTTATATTTTTGAGTTTTTGTTATACTTTACGGCCGAGTTCTTGATTTACATCATGTACCTGTCTGGGTTCATAATTAAGATTGGTATCTACCTTTTCAATGATGACTATAATGATTATATTGAGATGGATAGTTATGTGGTTGTAAAAATGCACTAACCTGAAATCAAATTATCCATAATTTGAAACACATCAAACATAGTTGGTTTCCGAGAAAAATTATGGTGTTAGCAGTGGCACCTCCTGCCCTGCAATCCCGGTGGTGCATCGAGCTGTAAGGGACAACCACGATGTCGTGAGACAAAAATGTGCTTTTATCGGCCAAATTCAACTACTAATATGCAAACTAGATCAATCTTGTTCACTTTCTCAGCTTCAAATCGTGAAACAAACGACTCAATCCTACCTTTAAAAGAGGTTCACCAGCAGGTGAATGATTGTCGAACTTCAAAAAACTGTTTTGCCACAGTTGAAGCACCATGTTGGAGGTGAAAGCACAATCCCATCTTTAACCCAAGCGTCATTCCTATTATCAGGACAATTAACAATAAAAGGGCAATTAAGACAAGGTGATGAAATAGCAGAAGCAGGTGGATACATTATTAATGCTCTGCCACGCTTGATTCAGACGCTTGCAGACGACAGACTCATCTCCCAAGGCGACAGATTCTAAAATCGGGAAGGGGCCTACTAACCATATCCTTCGCAAACAGTTGAAGAACCATGGTGAAGGTGAAACCCCAATCCCATCTTTAACCCAAGCGTCATTCCTATTATTTGTAGCAATTAAGACAAGGAAAGCAGAAAAGTTTATTACTTACGTCACATCTGCAGAGCCAATCTACCTTTTCGTAGTAATAAGGATTGAACTTGCCAATCTAGCCGAGATTTGTCCAGTGGGCATCGCGAAAAGTCACTCTTCGCTCCATCGACAATTTAGCAAACTCACGTTGTATGGCATTTACTGTATTCATCGCGCATTTCCAGCTAACACAGTTCAGTCACAAGGGTTCAATCAGCTGATAGTATAAGGTTCATTGGTTCTTTGGACCCAGATCGAATCGAAAGCTGTGTTCTACGTCCAAGGTCAGCCCATTTGGAGCACGGCAGACATATGCCCCCCCCCCCCCCCCACGTCGTCCCACTCATCCTGAGGTTCTTTTTGGTGCATGAATTTGAAACTGTTCTGCTCTTCAATCAATTCATGGGAAAAGTATGATAGTATTATACTTATAGTATCATTATTATCAGGTATCTTTTTCAATTTGGCCAGGAGGTGCAGATGCACCTGTGCTGCTGTCAGCAGCCGTCCCTGAGTGTTAGTCTACTGTGCATATCATGAATTTATAGTCGATATACGCACCTTCTTGTACTCATCCACATGTCTTATACCATCTCTCAAATTTCCTTTGCACGCTGTTTATATCTGTTTCCAACCCTAACAAGTTTCGTATTTCTTTACAGAGGAGAAAACTTCTTGGATACTACCTTTTTCTGCGGGTGGATTCCTCCACATCGCTTTGGTTTCGTTATTACCGGAACTGATTCGGGAGGAGTGTCCCAAGCAATCGGCAAAGCAACTGGTTTCACTCATGGTTGGCGTTCTGCTCATGGCAACTCTCACGTCGATATTGGAAGGATAGAATCACCGGATCCATTGGACTTCTGCGCATCCCGGTAAATAATTCATAACACGTTTATATTATTCCACCTCAATATTACTGTCCTATAAACTAATACCATCTATTTAGTGCTTGCCAGTTATCAATGTATTTTCATTGGTATAATCTTGTCTTTGTATTTAACGTGTTTTGCTAAAACCAAACACTAAAAATCTAAAATTGGTAACGAATTTCAAGAGTTAACCGGAACTTCAACAGAGATTTTGGTTTAGTAGATACCATTTTTCTCCCAGGAAGACGAATAATATAAATTTTAGCGAAAATCTGGATTCACTGTTTCCCGAACTCAAATAAATACGAGAAAGACAGGATTAGGATAGTAAATACATTTAAAAGATCATGCAATCATGTTGTGGAATCGAGGATTTAATGTAGCACACCCGATTTGACCACCAGTTTCGAAACAATAAAATGCAGGCTCTGTGGGCTCAACGCGGCTTGCCAATTGCCGGTTGGGTTGGGAGATTTCCATTTCACCGTGTCCGAAATTCGTTAATTGTGAAGATGAAAACTTGGTTTCTATCCGTTTCTGAAGAAATGTGGTGAAATTCAACCATACGCTTCCACCAACAAAGAACGTACCAAACCAGGCGAAATGTCATAAGTACTTGGGTAGATTAAAATCATTCATAGGGGTAGTAGAATGGAAAATCATTGAGTGGTATTCTGTTTAAAAACTATATAAATATAGCTATATCTTAAGCAGGTTGTTTTTGTACAATTTTTATTGATTTTGTCAATTTTTAATGGAGTTTGTGTTCTTTCTGGGTAATATCGGCCCTTGATTTGGAATTTGGATTGAGAACTCAATAGGTTTACTTGGGTCATTAAAACGGTTACGATGATCAAGAAAAATTTGACATGGTTTCCTTCATCCGTTTAGAAGCACCTCCCTCACTGTCGTTTCTCAATATGTTACATCCTCACATTCTCTTAGTATTGATTCTTCTCTATTGCGAGTCACTTCATATTATCTTGAAACCATGATTTATGCGATTCTACCTTTGGTAACATTATTTTGGTATAACGCAATCATGTTGTAATATCCTTTGGATTATTTCAAAATTAATAAGAAGGGGAGCACAGAAGGCGGGCACTAGCTCCATTTGTCGAATGGTTATATTTTGGCAAGGTTAGCCAACTAAAGGGAAGGGCGCAGTGGTATCAACTGAACAACATAAATATCGGAAAATGTCGATTAATGTCCGCAGTATCGAATACTACGCATGTATTTATAATAAGGAATTTTCTCAAACCAATGAAATATAGGTAGAAAAACTGGAACTTCCGTTATCTCAAGGAATAGTGTTACACGGACACATACTCATCTATTCGAGTTTGTTGGATAGATTTCATCAAATCGTCCTCTACTACGTACTAGGGATGGGTATCGATACCCGATATTTCAAAAAATCATATTTTACCGTTGAGTATCGATACTGGGCCCTCCGATAATATCGAGTACCGATTCTTCAATTCCGATATTTCGAAATATCGGCAAATTTTTTCTCATTAGCTTAAAAAAATTGGTTTTTATATTGGGTTGATTTTCTTACTAGTCAAAAAACTCACCAACCAATCTTTGGACACTTGTAATGGAATCTGGAATGTAAAAGAATAGTGGCTTTAATACTAGAAGGAAAACAGGAAAAGAAGAAGAATTAGAGGCAGCAGTAGGAGGCTATATTACTGGTATAGTACCCACTGTTACTGTTACCTTACCTCTCACAGGTTCAAAAAATCAAGACAAAGATTATCTTCTGTTCTGTTTAAGTAGATACAATTAGGTTTTCGCTGGTACCTACCTTCCGATACAGTAACGGTACAAATTTTGATACTTGTTCAACGATACCCATCCCTACTACGTACCACTATCCTCTCCCTAGTCACAATCTCTCCTAGTTTTGCGATGTCTTCTACGAACGGTTTATATCTTCATTTTTCTAAAAACTAGATTTAATTATTCTAAGTAACAGTTCGTTCTCATGTTTGTTAATGATTTTGATTTTTGCTTCCAGGTACTCTGTCTGAAATTTGCAGAAAGTCGACCCCATTTTTTTCGGTCTATTCACAGTATTAATTTAAAAGTTACTTGCCCTCCGCGTTGATTTTTTAATTTTTATGCAAGGGCTCAGATCAACGCATATTATGTTGACACTCTGATTTTTATTGTTTGCCATTTTAGTATGATGCTTCGTGGGATCACTTGTTATTGTTTCTTGTACGAGTTATCCGTTATTGAAACAATTATTGTCACCCTTGTAGTTCTGACATTCTATCTTGATCAGAACTTGTATCTGACGTAAGCCATTCATCTTTCCGAGAGCAGGCATGTTTTTCCAGCTGTGCATTCCATGTATGTTGCGTTATGTAGTTTGTGTTAACTGGATATCTACCTGTTTTTCCTACTTGTTGTATCATATTTATGTGTCAATCACTCTTTGATACATTAATTATCCATTGTTTAATTCTTATCCTTGACTCGTATCCTACTTTGACTGGGTTATGTGTCGAATGAGGGATGAAGTGTTTGTACAGACTCAGTTTGTTCGGAGTTATCAATTTCCGGCCTTTTCATTGTCTTATTGAATTTACAATTGACGTAATATAGATATTTTAGACTCAGTTTTAATCAACTGTGAACCATAACCACTTACTTGTGTCCAACAGTTTTTTGGTTTTTTAGTTTTCTTGAATACTCTATCTACACCTCTGTTGATTACATGTTATCTGTAGTTGCAGACTAGACATTCCTAAGAAATATGTGTTCTCGAATACCATGTACCTAAGTAACTACTAAGCTCCCTATGTATTGGTTTCAAAATTTAATTTCCGTTGTTCGTTACATGGAACATTTGATAAGTTGGTTCAATAACTAGTTACTACTGGTGACCCTACACAAGGATTTCTTTTATACTTACTCTTTTCCCAGACCAAATGACTATCGCATGATTCTACGGTAACTCGCTGTTAAACTCTTTGGCTTTTAATACCCAATACATCTCTCATACCATTGTCTCGGTGACAGAAGTTCATTTTCAGTTTTTGTGGGTGATTAATCACTCAATTCTAAACGCAAATTCCTCAATAATCCCTGAATTGTGACAAGTGATTCGATAGGAATCAGAAACCTAGTTTTTTCCAGGCTGTGACTCAAATATGAAGATTTTTTTTTCTCTTCAAACTAAATCTACCGCTAGTGAAATTTGTATTCGTCAAAACTTGCAAGAAAAGTGAATGCGGGCGATATTGTTACGCAATGATATGGGCATTATGTTTTTTCGTTTATTAGATGCTCGATAGTTTGTAGTTTGTTTTAATCTTATATACGTTTCGTATTGTTTTATTTGAATTACCAGCATGGTTAAATCCGAGATTCATTAAATGAGTTAATGAAAGGAGGCATATTGAATTGATTAGGCTAGAAATTATGGAAGAACAAATAGCAATAAATGCCATCATTTTGTAATGTCTCGAAATGGATATTTGATCAAGAAGTTTGATATTTGACAAAGATATTTCGAAGGATATTAACCTTTTTGTGATGGGTTCGTACGTGCTGAATTCTAACTCGAAGTCTGTTTTTCTTCAGGGTGTCTTCAATGCTGAATACTCCTCCAATACCTGATTCATCTATTTTCTGTTGATATTGTCCATCTGCTCCTAAAAAAATCAAAAGTGAGAAAAAACTGTTCTCCTTCGAAAATTCGTTAGAATAAATGGATTTTTTCAATTGAGAACTTCACATTTTCTTAAAGAACCTTTCTGGCTCTGTTCTCAATTAAATTCTTTACACATCAAAATTATAATCGTAATAGATATCCTATTCTTTCTTTGTATCAATTAATTAATTTATTCCATTTTGATTTTTCCAATTTCCTTTGGCCTGAACCTCCCTTGACTTCAAATTAGTATTCAGCAGTTATTAAAATTCCCAGAACCATTGTTTTAAACCTTTTCCTCACATATATACGTGTAGTACATATTTATACATGATTGAGTAATGGCTTCGAGGATAGCTTTTTTATTTTATTCATCACAACATTACGACTTGAAATATATTGATTCTAAACTTTAGGGAAGTAAGTTAGTATGTAGGTTGAAGAAGTAATAAGTTAGGTTTGTTCTCTTAAATTGAGTTGCTTTTAGTTTGTGTTTTCAATTTTAGGCCGAAGGCAAATTTATTTAGGATGGTCATTTTTGCGAGAATCCTCCAGTTATGTGGTAAATGACCAGCTTACGCTATACCTATCTATGTAAAACGATTTTTTGTGATATTTTGTTTTTAGTTTTGACTTACACTTTTGTTACTAGGCATTTTTCAACATGTGGTGCAACCTTTCAGATGCTTGCATTACGAGTATTTGCGAGTTTCATAAAATTTCATGAAACAGAAAGGTTTTTTTGGTGGTTTTTGTTCGAGTTGATTTGCTTGTATGTTCAACGTCCCTTGTGATAGATAACGGGACTTGTTGAAAGACTGCGGTAAACGTACTGTCAGGCCCAATGGAATCAAAATGAGTTTTATCAATCAAAAGTGCATCCGCCTCAATGCATAATCTGCAAATATTTCGGATTTGATTGTTCCTCAAGCAATGCTCTGTTCATACTGTATTTTTTCCGATTGAATTTTCCGTGAAAACCTATTGTTATTTAAGCCCTAGTAAGTTACCGTTCGGAAATAAGAAAATAGGTATACCTAACTAGGTTTAAAAGTTTCTTTCGTCAGAAAACATGAATGAACCTATGTATAAGCCGTATGGGGAGTTGATTGTGATTTATGTATCTTGTATCTGTATATATTGAAAACTCTATTTTTCTTGCGTAAAATTTATATTTTACTATTCGAAAGAGACTATCTATCGCTGTGTCATAATAATGTAGTTACAGAAATATTTTTATCTGTTGGTAATAAATGTTTAATACCATCTCGTATTGCAAAGGTTTATTCCTCGGATAATCGATTATTGGTTATTTTAACCTCCTTCCGTCTACTCACTCTTTCAAGACTTTTTAGATGAAATAAACTTCTACGGCAATAAATCTGTTGGTCAAACGGTTAAAAGCTGTATCATATAAATAGTACTTGCAGATTACAAAGCATTTAATTCATCATTTATCTTAACGTATATTATAAAGAGAAAAGACTTGGTTTGTTGTTCGTTTGTTACGATTTATCTCAAAACCTATTCGGCCGGTTTTTAAAATTCTTCCATCATTACAAAGCTTCATCTTTACTGAGTAACATGGTGTAATGGGACTTCCCTACCAAAATGAAACAATGCAACCCGAGCTTTCAAAAAGCTGCCTATAAAGTCATTTATCTGGCGCTTGCTGCCAAAACTATTGACGATACGTTGAATAGAGTCCTATATTTATATTGGTCAAAAAACTCCACGATCTATTATAGTCAAGCCACAATAACAGTTTTTGTTTAAATGATTAAGTTTGATTACTAGTGGAATCGAATAGTGGTGATATTGATATCATGATATGAATCATTATCCATTTAATTGGTTTAATAATTAACAGTGGGCTTCTAGATTCCAATTTGAATGATTCGGATGGGATTATTCGTTTGGAAGTTATGGCAGATGGAAAATAGAGAGTTTTTCCTCCCTACAGGTGTTGCAAACGCAAACCTAGGGAAACGAAAGGCAGATGCTAACTTTTCAAGAGGTCACACGGTCTCCTTGCGGTGTCTCTCCCCCGTCGTCAAACGGTCCTTATCATCATAACCTTACATCCATGTTTTGATTCGGCCGCCATTTTCCGTAAGCGAAGTTTACTTGAGTTATAAAATACGCTCACTCGAACATCTCAATCAGAGTAGGTTGCCTCGTTGTCAACTTAGTGTCGACACGGCAACTGTCACTCGCATTTGTATTGTCCCCCGAAAAACTCTTCAGACTTCTGAATAGCAATCAACAAGGGAATAGTCCCGATCAGGTATGGTTAATTTTCATCCAGTTTACCGGAGGTACTGACATTTTATTTGGAACCTGCAGGTCTTACATTGGTGCTGTTTTATTGTTTGCATTCATACAGACAAGTTTCCTGGTCTGTACAGTCGTAAACATTAGAGAAAAAAAGAGCTGCTCTGTTTCGTCCGGTTCGCTTTTCATCCCAGCTCTTGCTCATCTATTTTGTGCCTTAATCCAAGTAAATTTCATTTTTCTGTTCTTCTTCATTCTATTGGTTCATTCTGTAGTGGCATAGACCAATGAGATATTTTTAAATAAAAAGTTAACTTTATTGTCAATGTTGACATTACAGTTTTGACAAAATAGATTAATATAGTAAACAAAGCCTAATTGATATGCTATTTGTTTTAGGTGCAGCCCATTGGCTGTCCTTTACTAGATTCTCATTTGGTAAATTGATTAAAATAAATAATTAATAAAGTGAGATGACAATAATTTGAGAAAATAGATATTTAACTGATCTAACTAAAAGAACTTCATTCTAGAACGGTGCCTTGTGGTATTTTCCTTTTCAGGCGTCTTCTTTCGGTGGTAGTGGGGGATTCGGGGGGGATGTTGGCTATCGATGTGTTTTCGTGATCTATCATATTGTCAGTCTATCACGTCATAGCATCACGTGAATCAGCGTTCAAAAACAATGAAAATTCATATGCCACACTTTACAGTTCACCATCATCCATTATTTGACAAATTTGAGTTGCGCAACTTTGCGTGCTCTGAATCGGTTGAGGGGTCAAATTTTCAAAATTCGGCGTAGAATTTGAATTTGGAAAGAAAATTGGGGTTCTCATTCGAAATAAGGGTTATCGTAGACTGCACGTGCGCACATTAATTTGTTGATCCTTGTCAAAAATCATCACGTATTTTTTGCAAATATACTGTTTGTATTGAAAATAAAAGGGACACATATTAAAGGTGTGCAAAAGTATTTTTTTTTTTCAACTTCCGTACGGTAGACAGTGATTGAATCAGAACAAAACATGCCTACCTCCCCCAGTTTTTTCTCAGACATTAACCTAACCAAACTTTTTGAAACTTTTGTAAAAAAATCATGTGAATATTTGGTATTAATTTCGATCGACCTTTAAGGTATAGTTTTTCACTGTCCAATGAATCGAATGAGAACAACCTGAGCATTCAACGAGCAACGCAGAAGGTCCAATGTTATGTTGGAACGAAAAAAATCATCCACACGAGGGCGAATTCAATGAACTTCCGTTAATTCGCGGAGATCCAATTATTTTGTTTTTCATTAGGGGAAAAAGCCCGACCTCTAGTGCCAATCGATTTAGCCATGTGGCAGCACTGAAACGAGCTAATCTAATTTTCGCTCTTGTTCGGTTAATAATTAACTGATTTCAATTTGTAAGTTGCCTTGGATAAAGGATTGCCTACTGATCTCTCGAAATCAGCATTTGGATCGCTGCTCTTCAAAGTAGGCTCAATTTTTGAAAAATCCCAATTAGTCAAGTTCTGGAGCTGCGTGTACTGATTACAACAGTTTTTTCAAATTTGAAATTGAACCTCTAAAACTTCATAAATTGTTGTCCAGAGGGTATGGAGATGTGGGTGGGGAATTCAAGGGCGTTAGGGAACTAGAAGTAGGTGGTGCTCCCACCCGAAGTTGGATATTCTTACAAGTTTTTGTTGTTTTTGAAAACTGTCAATGTATGAAGTAGGTTGTTCTCCCACCCAATGTTGGATATTCTTACAAGTTTTTGTTGTTTTTGCTATTTCCCCTTAAAACTGTCCATGTATGAAGGTATGTATTGTATATGCGTCATAAGTTGTATGAGAATAAAGGGAAACATATTTAAATATCGTTTGTTGTCATTCTTTATTTAAACACGATGATCAGTTTTACAACGCTTAGAGAGGCATTGTTGACAGATTTCCATCTCGTAGGTCCTCAAATCACGCAAGGGGTTGAAGAAGGGCACATAAAATTCAACTCATCAGCTTTCAGTTAAACGATTCCTTCAACTCCTAATTTGTTAACAAACCATTGAATTCAACTTTTTTTGCCGTTGGCATTTTGTATGACAATTTTCAGTTATCTCAACCCCACGGTTCACGGTTGAATGCTGGTAGATGATGAAAAAATCCCACAACGTAATGCGTGGTTGTTGACCTAGTTGAAGATGAGGTCACGATAGTTCTGTAGAAGATAGTATATCGAGGTTCTACAAGAAGTTGACATCCTCACGACCGTCATTCTGTCTGCACGCTCAAAATTGGCTTTGACGATTTCATAATATCGTCCATCACTGAAACATAAAAGGTAACATTTATTTGACATTTATAGATTCAATTCAACACAAATATCCATCAATAAGTGAATTATAATGATATGATTTTAGTAGTAGAGAGGAAGTTCCATCCTTCAGAGAACAAGAAAGGTGAAGGAGGAACACATTTCCCCAAACCCCAACATATACTTTTTCATAAAACTTATGTAAATGCGTCATGAATTAAGACGCGTCAAAACCCTCATTCCGGCAGATTTGAAGTTCTTTTCAATTTGTTTCTCACCTCAGGACGAAACTCTTGAGCTTGAGACACCTTACTCGAATGATGTCAATGGCTTTTTGAGATTTGTCAGAAAATCGGAGGTTCTCAGGATCCCACCGAAGTTCAAGGCGTTCGAGTTTCGAGCAATGGGTAGCAATTCCATCCATCAGCTGATCAACGTGTATGTTGACGCCAAGCCTTTCCGGTGTCCCC
Source organism: Creontiades dilutus (assembly GCA_031894815.1). NCBI lineage: Eukaryota > Metazoa > Arthropoda > Insecta > Hemiptera > Miridae > Creontiades > Creontiades dilutus. Next base: position 29,490 of record JAVIWC010001126.1, on the reverse strand, counting down.
ATCATCAGAATTCTGAAATTCACAAATATTTTAAAGCTAACTATTGTAACTTACTCTTCTTCTTTATTGTTACTAATCATGGAAGAGAAACATGGAGGGTTTGTGACCAAAAGCCCCGGAGTCGTATCTAACCTAAATGAATTGAAAAACCAATTATCATTTAAATTATTAACAGGAGTACAATCCAGTTCTTAGCGACCGACCCAACAGTTCCCCCCCCCCCCCCCCGCTAAACACTCCTTCAACTAACCTTCGGGTGGGTTCCTTCCGCCCTTTGTTATCCCGGCATCACCACTTTTCCGCCCGAGGGGCTCATTCTTGTACCTACTTCCTGGTGCTCTAGTCGAATCCACAGATTTTTCCAGGGAGTTGTTTAGGCTTTGTAAATACCGTTTACGAACACAAAATGTCTTGTTAGAACCCCCCCCCCCCCCCCCAGCCGTAGCTTTCATCTCTGTTTACTAGCTCCTCTCCTCTAAGCTAGAATCCCATATTTGTAGGTTGCATAGTCAATTTTTCATCTTCAGTACTCAAATGTGTAAAATTAATCATTTAAATGATCTGGCTGTAGAACCATAGAGGTCTACTGTCCCGCTTTTTTATTATAAAAACAATTATGACTGATGATAAGTCAAGCTGTGTGGAGAGATATCAACATTTCATAACTGATGGCCAGGTTTTTGAAAGAATATTAGGTATGTTTGTTTCAATATATTGTTAATGTTATTTGTGACAATGTCCACCATATTAAAACTCTTGGAAGCGGAAGGAGGAGCTGGATATGGTACAGGGCTTAGATAAAGGAGAGACATTTTATATTTTTAGCTCCATCATTGTTTTGCGTATTTGTTATTATTATATATGATGTTTTCGGTCGTTCATTGTCGCTCTTACACACTATTAACTTTGTTTTTTTGCACAATGAAACTTTGAGTTGAAATTGAATGGGTGTGTACATTGGGCTAGTAGGGATGATAAAAAGGAAGTCGCAAATCTAAAACCGAACACAAAGGACCCCCTTCCCTTAATGTGCAAATATACTGTTAAAAATAGCAGACTAATTTGTTTGTAATTATACACGTCAATAAGTAGATATCTAGTAGATGCTGCATTTTATTGCGTGATTAAAACCATTTATACATTTTTGTAAACATGGAATTTATTAATATAAGGCGAAATCACAAACCATTAGCCCTGGCAAAGTAGTACATATCAGCATTTTATCATTTTTACCGCCTAACTCTACTTGTCAACCCATGATGATCCTTGTAAATTTCCTTCTGTTAGTAACCATAAAAAAGAAGTAAACAAAAGTGAGCTATAGTATTCTACAAAGTAAGGGGAGCTCAAATGACAAATACATAAAGGTTTATTATTTCTTTATAAGATAAACCTCCTACGTGGACTGTACAACCGTAGGCAATGCTTCCTAGGTACACTCGGAAACACAAGTAAAAATCCAGCGAGATAAAATAAATACTTGGGCGGTCGCTCATTTTTAAATCGAGTTTTTTACAACTTAAGTTGAGTAGGTATCGTATATACATGCGGATAAGTGATAGATGCTGTATTTTATGCTGTTGAATTTCAGTTGTTCCATTGTTGGTCAACATCACCTTTGGAACATTTAGAAATTCAAATATAATTTATATGGTACGGAGGCACACAGGTAAGCTGAAAGGCCTATCTGATACAGAAATGATAAATCTTTATGTAATGATTTTACTGAACAGTCTTGAGTCGTACTCTGGAAACTGGATTTACTTATTTCGAACTCAGTAATTGATTTTACTAATTCTGTACCAAAGGAAGTACCTGGCATTCGTCAGGATCGGAAGAACAGACATCCATAGCTGATCTGTGATGTGAGGCATTCCAGAAAGGACCAATCCCAGAAGTTGACTTCCGTGTTTTGCAAGAAATTTGTGGAGTCCTTCGTCTGTTACATTGTCAGAACTGTCCAAATCAAGAGCCACTAAGTTCTTGGTAACGCCTTGTTCCATCCAAGCTTTCAACACCTCGAGTAAACAATAGAGAAACGTTAAGATTATGTGAGCTTGATACAATGTTCCATCTCTTATTTACAAATTACGTTCCATTGAAATTGTACAAGAATGATGCGATGTAAAAACACTCTTTAGATTTTAACTTGTATCTAGGTGGTCCATCTAAGTTTTTAACACTTCGAGTAAAAAATTACAGAAACGTTAAAATTATTTGAGCTCAATACAACGTTCCATCTCTTATTATCACATGTTACATTCTATTAAAATAATGAAATTTAAAAGCACTCTAGATTTTAACTGGTGTCTAGGTGGTGTGCAGTCGGAGGGAAAAGAGGCTCTAAACCAACCCCATGGATATGCTGGAAGGATGGGAAAAGAAGGTCGCGTATAATAGAATACATTAACATAAAGTTTAGAATCAGGTCTATCTATTAACCATCTCAAGTACCATAGATGCATGACGTCTTTAGAGAAACTGGAGGGCTTAATACATAGAAAAAACTGCGTGTCGAATTGAAAAATATGTTTTTTCCCAATAATTGCTTCAAGAAAACAAAATATGGTACCTAGCACCTAATCTCTTGGTTTATAATCTTGTTTGATAAATAAGTTATTACCAACTTCATTGATAGGTAGGTACCTACTGAAAATGTCGAACAAAGCCGACAAGCTTGTGAACAGACCCCAAAAACTCAGGAAAACCTAATGTCATCGCCAAATCGTCATATCATACCTACTAGTAAAGATATTTACTATGTAGGTTTAATATTCTCTTACCGCGTCAGTGAATCCATTGATTTGTCCAGCTCTGAGGAATCTCAAGCTGGGGATTCTGGTCAGCATATCAATAAGACATTCCGTTGATAAGTCTGTAGCTGTGATGTCAAGTTCTTGAACTGAGGACTTTTCCCATTCCACTGCCATTACATGCTCACTTTGAAGACCTTTAATTAAAAAAGGTGTATCAAGTTCATCCATGATTTTTATAGGAAGTTGAGACTTCAATAACCGCTCTTATAACAAATCAAAGCTTATTACTTTGTAGGTTCAGTATTTTCAATACAAAAGGATGATGAGTAGGCACCTATGTTACTGGTTTGATGTGTAGAGCTGTGTTAGTAAATTTTGGTCTTATCTCCACAAAGATGCATGGAATAGTAAAGAGAATGTCTTTTATAAACCATTTACCTGATTACGAAGATTGTCTATTGATCTTTTAGTTAAATTTACAATATATATTTCTTGTTTGGAATACCACTCGTTTAAAAGTTCATTAAAAGTGGCCATACACGACTCGATCCAATCTCGCCCATGTGTGGGGAAGCTCTATCGGCTTGATGCGGCTCGGGGAAGAACGGCTGGATTTTCGGAAGAGCCAAAATCCTCGGAACCGGGCCCCCGAGCCGCAGTTTGTACCTTCCGTGGGTGTGGAATCTCGGGTCCGAACGGCCTAGGGCCGACTAGCGGCTTTGCCGTGTGTGTCGTATCTCGCGCCCAAACCCTTTCAGTAGCTGATCAGATTTCGATAAGTTCGGAAGTGCTAGTCAACAATGGCAAGTGATAGGTAGTGGCCTGGTATTGTTGCAGTCTGGGAGTAGTTTGATATGACTTTGGATTCGTATTGTTTGTTCCACGTGTTGTATTAACGTGCTCATTTCCTCCTTGTTTGATGGCGCCTTTTGAAACGAATAGTACTGTCGCGTTGTACTATTGACATTTGCTAGCATAATTTGAAACAGTACCTCTGGTTCATAGCAATCAATGATTGCATGATGCCTAAATATGTCTTCTACGTAATTTCGTAGCGTTTCATTTTGGCCTTGGGGTCGATTGAGATGTTTCGATGTCAGCTCTGTTATTGCTATGCCTGACAACAATTCTCGTTTTAATCTACGATATACCGTGTCGTATGTTATTAAAGGAGTGTCGTTCAGGATTGTCTTCAAGGAGCTGAACCTAGGTCTCAACACTAACCTTTTCACCACCTCATGGATTTGTGTCGGTATTAAGACATTAAATTCTGACATCGCTATTAAAAACTTGATTTCCAACTCGCGATTGCACGGTGAGAAGAAAGGTATTTTTCAATCGCCGCTTCATAATGTTTTGGTAGTTTCTGGTTTTCTACCGAAACGGGTACCTCTCTTTTCACATTCTGTTCTTTCCCCTTAGTTTGAGGTGGGTTTTCGACTTCCGGTGCTCGATTTTGACATTTGATAACTTGATCAATTTGCGCTGGCATTTTTGCGCAGATCGTCTCGCTTTCTTTTTGATTTGCCACTATTTGCGTTTGCATTAGCTGAATCATCTGCTTTCAGCCAAGGCGGTTGTCGCCGGGTCGGAAGTCGGTTTGTGCGCTTTGCATAGTCGGCAGACGAATTTCGCCTTACAAGACGCACCCGCATTCTTCCAGCTTTCATAGCTATACCCAGTGCACTATGAATGATAATGCTCTTGACATTCTGTGCGAAAAATGGGGTTCGCTTCTTCCGGCGATTCTATGGGTGTACAGCATAGGCTCCCAAACTACTCCCAGACCAACAATATCACAACTGGCTCGGTCACTATAGTAGACTGGCTCTGCCGTGTGGGACCCTAGAATTTTGGCCCGAGGCGAAATGGACTCGTGCTATTTGGGCTCCGGCCCAAAAGGATCCGTCGTGTATGGCCGCCTTAACGACAGCTTTTAATTGATTTGTTATTGGAAGATCGATGATTGTTCAATTACTGGTCATGACTCAGTTGGAAGTGGATGCCCTAAATGTAGTACCGGATAATAAAAGGTAATGTAACAATTATCTGAAGACTAACTCAGGAAATAATACTGATTCAATTTAAAATAAATAAATTATATGAATAAAAAATGAATCTTTTTTTCAAATTAGTCTTGTTTCAATGATCGGTAAAACTATTGATCAAATTTCATCCTCATCATCCATTATCTTTGTGAATGTATGCAAAACACACATTCACCCAAGTATGTAAGAAGTACTTACATAGCATAATGTAAAGCGAATTTTAGTGGCATAAATAATGTTTATAGTTCTTAATTTATGTGCTGGACCTTTAAATTTATAACGGACTAGTAGTGAATAAGCTGAGAAAGGTATAAATGGGACCGAATTACATAAATGACAGAAATAATGAAAGTGGATGATTGGCTCACTTTTTGAATCAGATAACAAAGAATCTTTCAGAAAAATGAAACTCGGAATCATCTACCCAGTCCACTTAAATTTTAAAGGTGAAGTGAACAAAATATGATCATATAGTTGTATAATTAATAAGTAACTATGATGTATCATAATAAATACTAACTAGTTCCGTTCATAAGAAGGCACGTAAGCCTTCTACTCCTTTGGAACAGCATCTTCATTGTCGATCCCGTAACCTTGTTACAGTAATTCACGGCCAGACATTCCAACTAGAATAAATAAATAATATAAAATTAAGAAAAAATGGTCATTTATTACAGTTATTAATACATGTCTTGGCCAATATATGTAGGGGACTGGAAGATTTTGTCCTCATTGGTGATTTGAAGCAATAGCCTCTTAAACAAGGGGACGAATAGCAGATTATAAAAATATGTACTTTCTTCGCTCCGGAAAGAAACATATATATGGAATATAGTATGTTCCCAAGTCATGGTTATAAAAATAATGAACAATAGCTTCTACTATAATAAAAAGGTAAGCTGCTTCCGTAACTGTAAATATTTTAGCCAGTTTGTTGGTACCTAGGTTGATTAAGTTAGTCACTTTCGGCTTACTAAATCCAAAAACATTATCTCACCATTCTGAATCTGCTAACCTGTATGCAATTGGAACTAAACGCGTCTATATGGCTGTCATCCACGAAGTTGATACCGTACAAATTTATTACTCTCAAATTTGGTGTCGCCGATTTAAGTTTATGCACATTGATGACTTCGTAAATTTCTTCTTCCTCTTCTTCCACCTTTTCGTAGGTTCCTGTCAACACCATAAATGGACAATTATCATGATGAAAATATCATTCGTAATATGCTGATTAAGGTGCGTGAAACGATTAGAATCAGCCAGACAGGGGCGCATGTAAGGAGGGGCCTAGGGCCCCCCCCCAGAAATTTGGAAAATATAAATTAATATTGTATTTTTCGGTCCAAAATAATGTGAATAAAAAAGAACTTCTGTATCCATCATGTATTTTTTTACACCTTTCCAAGTTATTAACCCTTAATTACCCTTAGGCCTGAACATTATTTAGGCCTAAAATATGCTTTGCCCTGGGAAAAGAACCACTTTTCTATCAGCTTTTTTTTAGTGCTAGAATAGTTGAACAGGTGATTTTGGACACCTGATTTGAAACATTTTCCCCGGAAACCCTACGACTAGGGGGTATTCCATACCCCCCAGTATCTCGCCCCCCCCCCCCCCCCTCATTAGATGCCTTTTTAATGAAAATATTACATATATATACACTGCAGCCAGATATTTATACAATTAATTTATTTCTATTGGGAGAGTCATTTCATACCAATCAAATGAAGAATTTCTAAGCCGTTGATGAAATTGTAGATTTTCCTCATGAACCCTTCCATGAATATGACTTCACTGAGGCAGATGCATAAGTAGCGAAGTTTAGTTGGGAATGTCTGAAAGAAAAGTAGTAGGTTAACAAAACATACTTAAAAGGAAGATTGTACACAATTGCCTACAATTATGTACAATTCCGCTGTTTCCTAGACTTCCTCATTGCGACTTAGGAGAAGCCTTTGATTGTATCTTCCATTTTCCATGATTTATCAAGAAAAACGTCTGCCAAGTGGGTGTGGCACATAGCTTCCTCGTGTCCATAACATGACTGTATAGATCATTGAAAATTATTATTGACTAAAGTCAACTCGTTCAATGATGGTTCAATATGGTTCGATCCAAGCTCGAGGCTAAAACTTTATTTTCTCTTTATTACTCACGAGGACCATCTTTACATCAGTCCGAACAATCCCTGAAAATTTCATCGAAATCAATCACGAACTCCCGGAGCTATGCGTGTAACAAGGATTTCACGTTTGCGGATGCGCAGAGGCTTCTATCGATCCGGGGGTCATGAAACCTATAGGGGACCATCTACACCCCAACCCGCACAATCCCTGAAAATTTCATCAAAATCGGACTATAACTTCGTGTAGTTTTGCCCGTAACAAGGATTTGCTGACAGACAGACAGACACACAGACAGAAACGGAACCAACATTGTTCACAAAGGTCTAAAACGCAAAATGCGAGTAGAATTTTTGATTTTGGAGACAACAAATTTTCACATTCTGAAAGTGAAAACAATGCTTCCGCTACCTTGGTAGACTCGGAAGCAAAAATGTTTACCAAGGTAGGTACCAAAAAGTTTTGGAAGGGCGTGAACAGTGGAATACCCCTAAACACTGTATAGTCCAAAAATGAGTAATTTGTGCCGACGGGTTGAACATGATGCGCTCAGTGACATGTTGAGTATCTATATGTAGGTACCATTTTTTACTGATTGGAAACTACAGAAAGAGCTGTCAAACTAAACAGAAGATCAATAGTTTATGTCATTACGATAGCTACAATAAATTTAGGTACATAAAGTACCTACTTATTAGTATTAAAGGGTTTAAAGGACCTTACACATAAACATATTTTTGGCAGTGCTACCCAAGTTAAACATGAATATATCCGACAAACACAATGCTGTTTTTCGGTTGGAGAGTGCACTCTAATGTGGCACCTTAAGACGTAAACAAAACACATAAAATGAGTAGGTACATACCTGTAATTCAGAGAAATCGTGGAGCTGCATAGCTGTAGAGAAGTCGAGTAGCATGTGAGTCAAGTTCGGACATTTGTTGGCCAGCTCGTGAAGAACCGTGTGGGTGATAAGTTCAATCGGTAGCTCAATGTACCTCAAACTCGGCCCAAAGCGAATGCTGAAGTAAGTTGAAGGTATTATTGCCATAGTTTTCAAATGATGTCATAAAATTTCCATTTTCTGTTTCAAATGAGCACAACTTGAGCAAGATTGCAAAATGCTTGCGAAAAGGGTTTTGGTCTTCAGATATTACAAGTGGCAAATTATGTGGATTTACTTAAATTTCTAATATGAAAAACCGGGGGATGTGGCACATAGATTGATTCCTCGTCTAGTATAAATCGTTTGAAATGTAATAAATAATCTCGAACAATGTTATAGATTATCTCGAACAATGTTATCGTATAAGCTTGTTTCAACGATTTAAGGGACAGAAATGCCGTGGGACATACATAGATAGAATGAATGATAGATGCGATCATATTGGAATTTTGTGAGATTATTATACTGTTATTCCCCAGCTAACTTAAAAATCTTAGCGCAATCGAACCACCACAACCTGAAAAAACGCTGCAAATTCTTTCACTGGGGTTTATTATTCAATGATTCATGGTTTGAGTTTCTACTAAGCTTACTACTAGCAGGATAGGGCGATTATTGAATTTCAGGAGCTTAGCTTAGCTTACTAAGCTTTGGAGTGTGCATGTTTCCCAGGTGATAGAGCGATTATTGAATTTCAGGAGATATGCATAGAGCAATTAAATCGGTTCTCAACCAAAATACCTATTTCGATTGATCAGTTGATCATATTTGTGTGCCTCCTTGTGCACTCTTAAGCTTAGTAGAAATTCAAATCCTGAACGCAAGCCAATTGAATAATAAACCCTACTGAAAGAATTTGCAGCGTTTTTTAATGATTTTTCATCGGTTTTTGATCGGGAAATATTTGTGATTTACGTTACCAAATGAGAGAATCTCCACCAAGTTTATTAGAGCGCTTTGTGGTCTTCATGGGCACAAGGAGTCGGCTGCGAGATCGGTGCCTACTCTTAAATGGCCACGCCATTTGCTTGGCGATAAGCGTGCTGTATGCATTCTCCGAGTTTATTATCAAAACTTTCAAAGTTTGATCTTTTCACCTTTTGTTCAATCTTCACTAGTTCACCCGTAATTAAATTATAAATGTTATTGGCCTTGGAGTAATCCTTCCTAAAGCCTGATTGGTGTTCATTGAGGATTTGTTCCTCCCCCAACCCAATAGAAAGTCTCTCCACAAGTACCCCAGCTAAATGTTTGATATACCATACAGAAATGAAATTCCACTGTAGTTGTCAAGAACGTTGTGAGCATAATAATACATTTCTTCAAAATGGTAGGTTTATTTTTGTATAGGTACATTCTGTAATTTGCTGTACCCAACTTTCAAAGTATTAGAATCATATAATCAATCAATCAATCAATCAAAACTTTTTATTGTATTCACCACAAAAGGTCGTTACAAGAGTTCCGAGTAGAGTTCCTTTCACTGGGAACACAACCTACTGGGGTGATTACATCTAGTGCATATATGAAGTATCTTAAGAGTTAGTAGTGATAATTAGTATTAATCCATTTAAATTTATAGTTCATTCATAATCCATAATTCCGACATAATTCCATCATTATAATTTCATCCATTAATTATTACATTTGTAGATATTATTGTGGAGGGAATATTCGTCACACTCGTCCTTCAGTCCTCGTTCTGGGCGAATTCTCTTAGCATGAATGATCGTAGCAAGTATTGGAATATATCATTGGATTTCGTTTTGTCGTTTAGTGACTCAAGTATGCAGTTCATTCTTGTATTCTCGTCAGTAATTGAGTGGAAGTATTTTGAGAGGTAGTAGTCCCTATATGGCTTATATAATGGGCAGTGGAGCAGGAAATGGGCTACAGTTTCTTGTGCCTCATTATTGCAGACTATACAGAGTTCTGAGTTCCCCAATTTATACCTGTTTCTTCTGTAGGTAAACGAAATTTTTCCCATTTCCGCATTTCCAGTGGCTAGTCTCAGCTGGGCGATCAACCTAATTTTGTGAATGTTGCCCACAATGTCCAAGTAGTATTAGAATCATATAATAATGCCTATTTAAAACCTTTTGTGTTGTTGTCTACAATCCTTGGTGGAAACATCTGAATAAAGGTCAGCTTATTTTAGGAACATGCTGATAATTACCACCATAACAAAGGTGACAAAGGAACCAGTGAATAATGGAATGGAAGGAGGAGGAACCAATCGGATTTACGAGATTATCTACTGCAAGCGGCAACGACGCTCTTATCGAGGAAACTGCGATAACAAGTTCAAAGTCCTCTGACAGGAATTATCTGAAGAATCCTTGAGCTCTAATGATAATGATTTACTGAACAAAAACAACTTCGAAATACATTGTCTTAAGGAATGTCATTGAAAGTGGGTCATAGTTGAAATGCTTCTTCATATCGGAACGATTGGCGTTTGGATCATAGATCCAGACATATTTATCTCTAGAAACAAGTACTTAATAGGTATTACTTAACACATCCTAACGGTGTTACATTAAAAGCGGTTTTTTGAAAACGACCCTACCACTTTGGAACGCTGAATGTTTCACGATGCTAAAAGGATGTAGCTCTCGATTAAGGACTGGTATAAACATATAGTATATTCACCGTTATATAAATATATGAATGTGAATGAATTTAACATAAATTACACAATACACATTTTTGAAATAAGAGCACAGTTCTTCTAATGCCCCTTCGATGAACTTCCACGAGGATACCTGTCACATGAATATACCTATTCGTTTTATAGGTGTGAAATCTACGATCTACGATTCGTCTAAAAATAATGGGCATTTTAGAAGAGATTGAATTGTCAGATGGGTCATTTTCAAAAAAAAAACGTCTGCCAAGTGGGTGTGGCACATAGCTTCCTCGTATCCATAACATGACTGTATAGATCCTTGAAAATTATTATTGACTATTATCAATTAAGAACTCCCGGAGTTATGCTTGTGGCAAGGATTTCACGTTTGCGCATGCGCAGAGGCTACTATTGATCCGGGGGTCATGAAACTCATAGGGGACCATCTACACATCAAACCGAACAATCCCTGAAAATGTCATCGAAATTGGTCAAGAACTCCTAGAGTTATGCGCGTAACAAGGATTTCATGTTTGCGCTTGCGCAGAGGCTACTATTGATCCGGGGGTCATGAAACCTATAGGGAACCATCTACACCCCAACCCGCACAATCCCTGAAAATTTCATCAAAATCGGATTATAACTTCGTGTAGTTTTGCCCGTAACAAGGATTTGCTGACAGACAGACAGACACACAGACAGACATGGAACCAAAATTGTTCAGAAAGGTCTAAAACGCAAAATGCGAGTGGAATTTTTGATTTTGGAGACAAAAAATTTTCACATTCCGCAAGTGAAAACAATCCGCTACCTTGGTAGACTCGGAAGCAAAAGGAGTCCCTAGAAAGTAAGGTTGACGCCAAGGTTAAAAAATTCACATCTTCCACACAAAACAGATAAAAGCAATTAAAAAAGAAAAAAAAACTGCGCGGGAGAGTGTGCTGAATGTTTCTATGTTTCAAAATTTTTATTTCCTAAATTTGGAGTGGAGCAATGAAGTTTAAAAGGCTCAAAAGTGTCCACAATGTGATTGTCCCCAGCCAGAACCTCAAGTTTGACAAGTCTCAAAAAGTGAGGAAAAAGTGTTGGTAAAAATTATCTTGAATACGGGCTCCTATCGAATTTTCAACGCAGTTTATCATGGTGACGTTTGTTTTCCTGTATTTTCACCATATTTTTGTTGAAGCTCAAAAAATGTATTGTGACCGAAATTCTTCCTCATTGTAACGTTCTCATTGTGATGAGGATTGTGGCAGTCCTGTGAGGGATAGAGGAGAAATTTGAGATCCTTCTGTAAGCCACACTGGATATCTCAAACTGGCAGTTGTGGTTGACGCTCTACCGTGAATGGTTGTGTCTCCATGTGACGGACTATGAAAATAATGAAGATTACATTTTAAAGTTGTGACCCTAAATTTCATTACCTGACATTGTCTGAAACTAGATTTAGCGTTTTTCTGTGATGCCCCACGTTCGAGGATTTCAGGGATTTTTCCATTCTTGGAACAACCTCAACAGGTGATTTCTGAGGCACGTTGCTTTTGTTTTTTGTCCACATTGCGATTCTTCTCCATTGTGACAATGGTCTACTTCTTCGTCACAATGAGGACGAGAATCGTCACAACTGGGACAAAAAGGGTTCGGAAAGGGGCCAACAATCGAGATTGTTATCCACCGTTTTATCTATGTAAGTCTACAATTGTGCAGAGAAACTTGCCTCTGCCTTACCCTGTTACGTCAGCAACATAGAGTTTGCGAAAATGTTCTGCACACCGCTTTATTTGAAACAGTTAAAACAAATTAGGGTTTTTCTTTTCTTTTATCTTTCTTTCTAATAGACTTGTTTATTAAGTCTATATTGTTTATTTAAGCAAAAATAATATTGTTTGAAGTAACACTTCCTTACCGGCCACATCGCAGACTGTTGTGATCGGAATAATCTTGAGAATATAGTATGAACTAACCTGATGAGAGCGAGAAGCGATTCGAGGGAGCCAACATGAAGTCCGGAGATGTCAGGCCGTAGAGACACGTCCTTCCATAGGCGAGTGTCGTATGCTATCTGCCGCCATTTCTTGGTGACCCTCGCCAACAAGCATATTTCTCGATGCGTGAGGTACGAAAAGATGTTCAATAGCACCTTGTCCGGGAGTTTTTCAATCGTCTGTTGAATTAATAATTTAATTTAGAATAGCGAGTGATAATAGTACGGACGTTGACATTTCTAAAAGATTAATTGGCAAGTACGTACTTATTTTCAATTTTACGTGGTCGTCAAAATTAGTTGGATACCTACCTATTATTGTCAGAAAATGAAATAAAATGATCTAGTCACCCAGTCCATACATGAAAAAAGAAGAAAATTGCAAAATGTCACCAGCGCAACTTACAAAACTCAAACAAAAGTCGCCGGTCCTTGAAAAGGAGAACATTTGAGGCGCTCAGTTGCAAATACTAATAAGTCCACTTTTTCAATTTTTTGAAAATATTTTTTTCAAACTATTATAACGTGATTTTCTTTCAATCTTGGTCGTTTCTTGGGTCATAACCTCAGGAAAGGTCTTTTAAGTTGAAAATCCAACGATTCCAAGCTTGGAAGTCCGGTTATTTTGAAGAAATAGTGGCTATTAGCATGGACTTATCAGGTTTTGATCACAAATAATGCATTTATCACGTTTTGCAGCAAAACTACCTAAATCTGTCTTCCCTTGCCACAAACAGAAAAACTTAGCTCCCGTTTAATGAATGCTGAAAATGGGTAATTACCTATCTCATTCTAACTCTTTCAAAAAAATTAAATGATAATAACGAAATTTTCCAAACAATTTTGGAAGGCTAAAGATATTGCTACAAAAAATAAAAACGCTGCTAATTCTAACAGATGGGTTTATTATTTTCAGAGAGCCTATTCTGCATACCACTGGTTGATTAGTTAACGGAGTGTATTGTCATTATCTCAGCATAACTGAATAGGTACCAATCTTTCGTGGAAACGGGTACAAGTGTTAAATGTGCCAAAAACGAATTTAAAAACAAATTAATTAAAAAAATTATATGTATGTATATGAAAATTTAAAATAAACTGTTGGAGAGAGGAAGTAACTTACCCAGACCCGTAACAAGGACCTGTCACTTACCTGTTCATGTAATTACATCTAATACTATTCAAGCTCCATTAATTTCAACATTCAAGCTCATCTAATTTTAGCACAGTATTTTTTTCAACATAGTACTTACCTTATGGTCTTTTTTAGATAACGTATTTTATTTAAACTGTTCATTTTTGTTTCAAAGATTTTAACAAATAGTGGTAAATTTGTTTACCAGTTCTGGTAACCAGGTCAGTTTTGCTAACAGCTTGACTGTGGTCTGTGTTAGTGAGACAAAAATGAAGATTATGCTTTTTGAACTCAGTCATACATCAGTATGTAGGTACGTATTTACGTATAAAGTCATCAATATAGAAGCAAGTATGCACAGCGTGTTCGATCATATTCATACACTTTGTAGAACATCTGAGATCGGGGTGCATATTTCCTTAACTGTTTAGTACCAACTTACTGTGCCAGCAAACGGGCTGCGAAGTACGCCTGTACCGTCATCGATATACACTTGCGATCGCTCAACTGCAAGTTGTCCCCACACCTACAGAAAATAAATTCACTGCAAATTTCAAATGCGTTATAATTACAAAGTACTTACAATGCAAACTACCTCATTCATGATTATGAGTAAATGCTGAGATGCAATACTGAAATGAATTAGTAGATACATCAAGCTGGTAAAATGAGCCAGCCTTCTTTAGCGGTGATCCACATCCATCAATGTTTGAACAGTGATGATGATGAATCAGCTTGGTTTATCTATTCTCCTTGACGTTATACGTAAACGGTGATTATTAGCAACTTCAACAAACTGAATTTGTAAAACCCACATTTTCCCACTTTACCCCCAACCAATTTTATTACATTTATGAAATCACTATTGCATTTCCAAGATGAGCAGGGTATCATAATTCTTAAAGATCGTAGCAGAAACAAGACAGTTTTTGAAAAAATGAAATTTACGCAAATCATTAAAACGTTCCTAGTAACACCCCCCCCCCCCCCTTTTTCTTTTTTATATGAATATGAAACTTATCTCAGTCGATTCTAGGAATCAAAATTACTGGAAAATGACTTGGAAAATTATAGCTCACCGGCCTATATCAGCAAACAAAACTCGAAAACCACGTTTTGGGGCTTATTGGCACCAACCAGACCCCTAGTAGAGCCGATGTGCAAAAGAACGGATTATTGACCAATTCTAAGGCGATAATTTGATTTAAGAAATAGATAAATAGAGTAAAATAAAATTAACCAAAACCCGAAAACTGGTGATTCCGAATATATAGACGACTTTCGAACTCCGATTACTCTATTAAATCTATTATTATTCTGTAATAATAAAACTGAATACACGTTCGAAACTTTATGAAATTAGAAATTTTTCCAGTTCACAGTTTCCAATTTGTTCAGTTCGGGAAAGTACCTAGTTTGTCGCGTTTAAATGATTTGTATAACTTTTATTTATTCAAAACTGTGTTGAAACGGTGTTTGTAACTACAGGTGTTACTGTACCAACATCAAAAAATTAATAGCACTCCGTCATTATAGAAAATTTAACGTTGATTGAAGAATGTGATCCTCAGTTAAATATAGGTAGTTCAGGTAAATTTAGATTTTGCCGAAAAAACACATTTTCTTGAAAGGGGAAAGAGCTGCCAAATCTCACACGAGAGCAAGTTGAGTAACTAATTTGTTTGCCGGGTTTGCTTGGTTTATACCAAGTATTTTTGTGTACATACAGAGGGTGTAGAAGAGTTTAACACTAGTATAGCTGTATTAATCAAGACCATTGAGCAGCATTAATACGCAAAATTTTTTTCTTTTTTTTTAATCCACTTGGGAAATGCGCGGTAAAATGTTCAGAACAGAAAAACAAACAGACAGTTGTTGGCTATTTGCCAAATGAAGGAGAGAATGTAGACAAAAATTTCACATGTTGCATCCACTCGGGACGTGATTGTTTTATCCGAATGTGATGGAATTCAGAGTGAACTAGCGTTTAACAAACCTGTCATTAATAAAAATGTGATTTGAATCAAGTACCAATGTTGTGGGTGTTTTACAATTTCCATGCATTTTGCGTTCGAGCATCTACTGAGGTAACCATGGATTCAACAGCGAATAATTTCAAACCTATCGTGAGCAATTGGCAGAGAAAATTTTCTGAAAATCACATCGAATTCTGTTAAGATTTGAAGGAATGAGTGAAGCTATGTTTGTCAAGCATCCAATGTTTTCCTTACCGCAGAGGCAATTTCGTTCAGCCAAGTCCCGTCTAAGTATGTACTATTATTATGAAATTGTTATTGGTTATCCAAGATCAAAATTAGGTTCCCGGACACTCAGACAGACAGTCGTACATGTGAAAAAAAAAACACACAAAAATAATTGATTGAGGAACTCTTAACTTCATACATTAAGAGTTCGGTGAACGAATATTTTCCTTGTTTTCATTAGTGAAATATGAAGCAACTTTGAAAGCCTCTTGGGCAATGAGGAAGTGCAATAAAAAATGTCTTCAATATCATCCTTAACAATATTGTGTATGAAATATTGTCTAATATATAAACAGAACAAAAAATTTGATGTCAGATGAAAAAATTTAACAGAAAAACAAAATTCAAAATCTGAAGAAGGTAATGAATAGAGAATAAGAATAGAGTAAGAATAATTGTGAAGGTGAAAAACTACGCTAAGCAAAACAGTGGTCAGAAGACGTTCACAAGGGACAAAAGTAAAAAGAATGTAAATTTGTCGTCTAATAGTTATAAGTCAATAATTAGGTGGTGGGTAGATATTCACAATATCAAAACAAATATGTACATTCTAAATTAATTAGTGTATTTTCAGAATGAAGTGGGGTTTTCTGTTAATTGCCAATACTATGTAGAGCTTAGGGAGTTATGCGCTGTTAAAAATTTGCATTATGTGAATAAAAACAGCAATAATGATTGAATCATATTCACGTCGTTTTGCATTGTTTTGTGATTTTATTCCAGATAGTTCAGAGTTTCAGAGGCTCCTCGTCTCAGATGGAGGGTTCCTGAAAAAGATGTATCACAATTTCTATTAAACTACCGTGTGTGCAAATGATTTGTGGCTCATCGTGTATGGAGTTATCTTTTCCTTAGACAACTGATGAAATATAATACGTATAGATATGTTTTCAAATTTATACATCTGAAGGAATCCAAAAAAATTGAGTACGTGGTAAATACTATTAACCTCTCTCACTGTCTGATTCGATGGTCGTTGGTTTCTTCTGAACTGCCGCTTGCTGGCTCACTTATTTTTTTTCCCTTTTCCTTCAATTGGCATTGAAGCAACAGCCATGAAGGAATTTATTACAAATACATATTATCTATATACATATACATAATTAATGATAATGATTGTAATAATGAACGAGCTGCAAACTAAACATCAATTCCAACTTCGATAATAAATTTACAAATAGCTTCATGAACAGACTTCGCTCTTGAATACACTATTTGATAATAGTGAACTGGGTTATCCAGGTGTTGAGTTACTACGTCTATCATCCTGGTTCTTGCTGCAGCGTACGTCGGGCATTCCATTAATATATGTTGCAGTGTTTCCTCATCTACACCACACCTTGCACAAACAGGAGAGTCCCGTATTCCGATTCGATGCAGGAACGAGGAGCATATTCCGTGATTCGAGCGTATGCGGGAAATTATACGCATCGACTTTCTTTCCATATCTTGTAGTATAAACCATGGTTTGACAGATACGTAAGGGTTTTCCAACCGGTACCTCTCACCCGTTCCAGTACCATCATACACAGGGTGAGTCAAAAAGAATACCACAACTTTGAACACGTATATAATTTCAAAAAAATTTTTTTTATATATTGACAAAAATCATTTTATTCAGTATAGAACATAGCTTTTTTTCAGTAGATCATAAATGTTCAATGTGGCCACCTTTGGACACTCGGACAACATCAATCCGGTACTCAAGTTCTTGCCACACTCTCTGCAGCATATCAGGCGTGACAGATTCAATTGCCGCAGTTATTCTTCCTTTGAGATCATCGATGTTTGTTGGTAAAGGAGGGACGAAAACCTTATCCTTAACATACCCCCATAAGAAAAAATCGCAAGGGGTAATATCAGGGCTTCTTGGAGGCCAGTGGTGAAGTGCATTGTCATGAACTGGTACGTACCCTGCAACGTTGGATTGGTCGTCAGGCAGTTCATGACAATGCACTTCACCACTGGCCTCCAAGAGGCCCTGATATTACCCCTTGCGATTTTTTCTTATGGGGGTATGTTAAGGATAAGGTTTTCGTCCCTCCTTTACCAACAAACATCGATGATCTCAAAGGAAGAATAACTGCGGCAATTGAATCTGTCACGCCTGATATGCTGCAGAGTGTGGCAAGAACTTGAGTACCGGATTGATGTTGTCCGAGTGTCCAAAGGTGGCCACATTGAACATTTATGATCTACTGAAAAAAAAACTATGTTCTATACTGAATAAAATGATTTTTGTCAATATATAAAAAAAATTTTTTTTTGAAATTATATACGTGTTCAAAGTTGTGGTATTCTTTTTGACTCACCCTGTATTGACTGCCATTGGTTCTTTAGACGTCGATACGCACCTTACCTTGGAAGACATAAACATTTGCCGTGGGGGGGGGGGGGGGTAACCATTTCAATTTCTTAAGCCTTGCACATGTTATATTTTAAGGAGCGTTAAGGTATAAACAATGACTGACAAGTCGGGTATGGCACATAGCTCCCTCGTATTCGCTTCTGATCATTGTCTGATCGTACCTCGATTGCATCCATCGCTCAACCCAATCTCTAAAAACTTGATCGAAATCGGATGAAAACGTTACGAGTCGTGATTGTTACACACTACGCAGGATTCAGCTCCCAAGAAAGAACCATTCGTTGCTTATCGTTAAAACACATTTAGTAAAATGTTTTAAGAAGTCTGGAATATTATTTCAGTTTGTTATAATAATTTTTGTAGCTATTTGTTTGGAAGTTGGAAGCGAGACAAGATCGACACGCTCAGATAATGATATAAAAACCGGAAGGAAAGTGATAACTTTAAATTATTTGTTTTCCAAGTCCCGAATGTGCGGGGAGTCTGTCTAAATTTAGTCGTTGTTTCCCCGAGCGGCAAGCATAATGTTTGTTAGATCGTATTCTTTTCATTGCCTTTCTGAGCTAGTTGTTATATTCCAAATTAATTCGATCTAGCGTTTTCGTATCAATTAATTACGTATTAATGTCACTCGATTGGAAATAATTATTAATTCAGGAGCGAGTTGAAATTTGGGCGTTAGTGGGATCGGATATGATCGATAGGGTCGGTCAATTTAGTGACCAAGGGGACATGAGATTCTCTCATGATTTCAAGGTAAGTGCTTTAGTTTACTGACATAATTACTAACTAATAATTTATTTATCACATAAACAAATTCGTACATTTAAATCAAATAGTTGTTAGTTATTTTTGATTGAATTTTATACAACCAATTTAGGGGGTTTTCACTCAGATATGATAACCCGAAGCGTATAGCATTTTTGGCGGGCTTTTAAATGCATTAACATCTTATTAAAAATAAACTACGTACGTACTTACATCATCACACATTCCAACCTCGTATGATAAACTTCACCGAACTAAAAATGTAAAAGAGAGATGAACACACGTGCAGAAATCCACTACAGTGCACTCAAATATTTTACAAGTAAATGTTTCACAAATTGACGGTGACGTAAAATTTAAAAGAAATTGGTGAACTGACAAAAAATCGAGGGAACGGTGGGGCTCCCAGACTATTTCTGGCTTCGGCGTCGGGAACGTTGCTCTATACTTAGAAACGGAGAGCAGAAGGAATAATCAGCTGTAGATGAGATGGGAGTCTAACGGTGGGAGGTTCTTGGCTTTATAGTCCTGGAGCCAGCTCCGAAAATATGTCGGAAAAGGCGGACGATTTTCTGATGTCAGATCTTATAAAACACACCACCAACCTTCACCGAGGTGTACATGAAAAGGGTGGTCTGCAATTTCAAAGCCTCTGAATTCCAAATTGGGAGGGCATTTTAAACTGGAAAAATTGCTCAAAATCGAACCTAATTCTGGACGGCTGAGAATTTTGTAGTAGTAAGAGTTTTATCCTACTAAGTCCAATTTTTACAAAAACTTCGGTCCGCCGCCCCAAATCCACTGGAAAAGCACTGGCAGACGTCTTTGAAAAATTTGTCGATTTTGCCTCTAAAATACAACTAACAGCGTTCAGCTGAAATTTTAATAATTGAAACTAATCAGTATGAGGAGTCAAACGAACCGCGTCTGCCAACGCTGACCCGCTGGAAAGTACCGGCAGACTATGCTTGAAAAGTTGCACATTTCGCCCAAAAAATAAAATTAATAGCGGACACCTACAATTTTTACCATTGAAACTACTCAGTAAGAGGAGTCAAACGTACCGAGTCTGCCGGCGATAATCGGCTGGAAAGTACTGGCAGACAGACTTTGAAAGGAAATTGGTTCGTTTTTCAGGAAAATTAAACTTTATGATGACACCTAAAATTATATTATACAATAAAGCAACTTCGACCCATAGACGAAAGTCTATTATTTAGATTTTCCTCGATGTTCGTAATTACCTCAATGTGGATCAAGCACACTTAACCCAATAAAACGAATATCAATTGATTCAAATGAAGAAGGTTGTTGTGCATAAAATAAACTTATGTTGTCGAATTCCTCATTAAATGTGTTTTGCGACATTTCTATTGTCCCACTCTAGTTGGTTTATTATTAAATAATAAACCATTTTAATGGCCCTTTAAAAAAAAAAAAAACAAAAAAAAAAAAAAAAAAAAAAAAAAAAGCTAACCCCCCTGAAAATTTCATGGTTTACGTTTCAAAGGGTGTAGAATCCAAATCTGCAATAAAATTTTTCTTTCCTTCCGTCCGTCCGCCGTACGAAAATCTGAAATTTTCAGGAAAAATCCATGTTGGTCCGACCACACCCCAATTATTCAGCCAACTCTCTCACTTAATTTAAAGTCCCCTTTAAGGGTTGTCAAAGTTTTGTAAAATCCATAAAAAACCTCAGCAAAAGTCAAGTCAGCCTAAATTTGGACTTTTTTTGAAGAACTTTCCATGAGGAATCGAATGAGCCCCTCCCCAGGTCCGTTGGTCAAACCATTTCCGATCTATAGTCCGATTTATGGTGCCAACATTTGCGTTTTTTTTGGTTTATTGTCGTTTTTGTTTTGATCGCAGTAACCTGTGATGTAGTGAATGTGGATACTGGAGTGAACTCCTAAAAGGGTTTATAGCCGATAAACGGGTTGAAGCATTCTGATATGCGTGCTCCGTCTTACGAAATTTAAAATTTTCAAATATAATATTTTTCCATTGTAATCGCTCTTGAAAAAAACGCTGCCAATTCTTTCACTGGGGTTATTTATTCAATGATTCATGATTTGAATTTCTACTAAGCTTTGGAGTGTGCATGTTTCACAGGTGATAGGCGATTATTGAATTTCAGGAGGCACACAAATATGATCAACTGATCAATCCAAATAGGTATTTTGGTTGAGAACCGATTTACGTGCTCTATGCATATCTCCTGAAATTCAATAATCGCTCTATCACCTGTGAAACAGGGACACTCAAAGCTTAGTAGAAATTCAAATCATGAATCATTGAATAATAAACCCCAGTGAAAGAATTTGCAGCGTTTTTTAGAGATAAGAACACCACCAACACACATGTGCAGTGAATAGTATGGGGGAAGTTGAAAGAAAGAGGAAATATATTTTATATCATAAGAATAATTTGACCAAGATTTTTGGGATGACCTCATATGAATTCATAATTCATACTCTAACTGAATATCCTATGCACATTGATTCAAGAAATTTCGAGATATTGTGTTGTTTTGGCGTTGTCATTTCCAGTAATTAGCCTGTTTAATCTTCCAAGAAAACAAATCATCCACGCCTCTCCTAAAACGTTTAAGTATACGTTTCAAGATAGGAGGATTTTTTCTGAAACTGCTGGACCAAAGTTTACAAATTTCGGCTCAAAAATCCATCGACGAGGGATATCCAAAATCTCGGATCAATATAAATCAACCCCGACGGTTGTTTTTCGATGATTTAAATAGTTATTTATGTAGATTGAATGAGATCAATGAGGTTGCTTTGCGTTCTTAATGAATCTAGGAAAGATTCATACATAATGGTGTTTGTTTGAATCCAACTAATGGAAGTTTTAAAATTGTACATGCACCAAGGGTCTCCTCCGTTCCCAAAGCAGTCTATAAATTGTGTGTCCCTACGAACCGAAGAAAGATATTTTCTTGCTAAAACATGACAGACGAAAATAGACCCAAATAATCATGAAGTTATCAGTCAGTTATTATCCCGTCAGCACCAGATAAGAAGATGGCCACAAACATACTCGGAACGTTCTTATCAGTTGATATTGTTCCACTAGTCTTCCGAAGGGAGTCCTGCCGGCCTTTCTCCTCCCAATGATTCATCCATCAAAATGACGAGTAAGGAGACAGGAGCTTTATGAACGGCCGTGAATACGATTACCAATTAAGATAGCCTTTAATTCAAATGGGTGCGGCAACTTTGGTTTTGTTTCTTTCACCTACTTCCAGCAGGAGATGGTGTAGGGGTATTTAATCGAAACTTGGAAAAATTGAAACGTGGGGAGTTGACGTTGAATTGAGGAGCTTACTTTCAAAAAGGCACATATCCAAATCGGGGAGAAAACGTTTTTTTTCTCAATTTTCTATCTGTGAATATGAGTTGTATCAGATCCCCCTATCATTTCCGAACAAAACAGAACACATCCACGTCAATTCCGGGGATAAAGTTATGTGTTTGCATCAAAAGGTAACAAATCCGTCCCCTACATTTTTTTCAGTGCCTTGCAATCGAAATGGCACATATCCTCCGAATTTCGTCAGGCGATAAGTCGTGGGTTTTCAAAAAGGCACATATCCAAAAAGAAGCATTGCGCCTTCGTCTTGACGTTGAATATTTACACGAGACTTGATAGATGGCAGGCATGACAAATGGAAATATGGAGTCAGGTAAAGTTTGCAATAAAACCTACAGAATGGAGAATGAATTCTTTCTTTTTCAAAAAGGCACAAATCCATGACTTTTGATCAAAAGGGCACATTTCCAAAGTGAAAATGGATATACAGCCTCGTGTTTTGTAGAAAATTGATTCATATTCTGAGGCATCTTAATCTGTGCGTTCTCACACATTACTCCGATGAGAAACTGCAGAAAAACATCTCCACTAATCTGTAAATCGTTTTTTTCACTTCCTGAACATATTGTCGGAATGGATATGTGCCTGTTTGAGTATCCTCAATTGTAGATAGAAAATGTTGTTTTATTAGCTGAAATTGGTAAACGAATAAAATAATATCCGATGCGTTAGCGTCTAATGTGCTGTGGGTCCTGTTTCATAGTTTTAAACAGAATGCCATACAATACTAAAGTCAGGTCCACACAATACTGTAAAACGCCGAGACCTGTACAGTTTTTCCTTAATGTGATGATTGTTAGTTGACCACAAAATCTAAACCTTAAACAAAAGGTACATGCAACTAGAATCCTAAAAAGTTCTAATGATGCTTCTGAAAAATATCATGCCATTGCACGTTGCTATATTGAACTTCTGATTTCAATTCGGCTCAGCAACAAACGTAATGGAGTATAAGTTAGTCTCATCCGGAGCTGCTTCTTTTCACTGTTTAGAGAGTCCTTCTAAAGCAAGGCATCGTCAGTAGAAGGACTACAAGAATTGATCCAGGAGGGTTCGGGGCAACCCCAACGTGAGAAAAATAACTGCGCAGGATTCCGTTTCACACCATTCACCAAATTTTTGTTATTATTTTTTTGTTGGATCTTAATTTTACTTTACTTGGACAACAAACTTAGAAAATTTCGAATTTCACGAAGGACGAGAGAAATTGGAGGGGTTGATGCCGAAAAAACAGGGATTTTCCCCGAAAATTCTATTGACGGTACTCAGGCTATAACTACCATTTTCATCTGGTTTCATTGATTCAAAAACTTCTTTCTTTACCCTATTTCTGGCCTAGTTATGCTACAAACCCTGGAAACGTTAATTTTCCGCTGGGATCAAGGCCGCACTATACAACACATGGTCTTATTAATCACACAGCTTATAATACCTATTTTCTTGATTCTTTTATGTTAGATTAAGAACTTCGATCTTGCCCTAAAAAGATATTTCACCTCATTCAATTCTCAGTGTGGACGGTGGAGAATGGAGGGGGTAATAGTGAAAAATCGTTGGTTTCCCGATGAAATTTGTCTAACAATTTTCTCTCGAGTAAAATACATAGAAATATTGAATTTAATGTCGGGAAGGCTACTGGGAGGTAATAGCCCCTCGTACCACCGATTTTCGTGCTTGTGTCGTTCAGTTTAGAATTTGGTCTAGTTTTTAAAAATATTCATTATTGTTTATAACTATGTTTATAATTATAGTCATATAAAGCATGACTACCAAATATGTTTATCACGCCCTCTAGAAAAAAGTGGGTTATGGAGTTTATTGTTCATAATATTGTGTGCTTGAACAATGTCTCAACAAATGTTAGTTATGTCCCTACTTGAGTTAATTGATTTTGAATTTTGAGGAGTCAAATCGAATCATTCACTCTTGAAAGCTGAGAAATGATTGAATTTTTGTGCTTCCTCTTCATTTTGTATTTGCAGCGATAAAAAATCCCCTCCCCTCCACCAAAATGGTGTTTTTCGTTTAGCAGAATCCAAAAAATACTAGTCTGGTTGCTGTCTGCCGACTCGGCGACAACTTCTGTGGACAAGAAAGTTAGGGATTCATGTTGGTGAAATGATTGTTTCCTAAAGGGGCGACAATTACATCGAAAGTTGAAAAACGCGCTGGATTTTTGCTCATACTCCAATATTTTTCTAGAAAGAGAATTACTATTTTTAAAGGAGGCCTTTATTTATCCCGTTGATGTTTTTAACAACATTTTCAAGCACCGATCAGAGCAGAAGGGCTAATACGGACACATTGCGTAAGAATTTGCAGATTATTCCCTCGTTTTGGTGCATATTCCTTGAAAATTGGTAATGGTGGCTTTGGAAAATGCTGAACTCGACTCTAAGATCAAAAATATGAAATTCCGACACATGCACGATTCCATACTCTCGTACTCATGCCCGATAAGACAAGCAGCATATAGATAAGGGGCTATTATTCGTGCCATATATCTAGGTGAAAGTACTAAGCCCTACTCAGAATACTGGGTACCTATTTACTTCGCCCTTATCGGCCTTATGTATAAAAGCCCCGAATCGCCGGAAAACTCCCCAGTTCCGTTTCCGTTCTCCCCAGCGGCTGCTCTGCTCTCAAGGTATGTACACGTATGTCTTTTCTTGAACGTTCTGCTTGCTACTTGCAGATTCTGTTTAAAAACCGAGTCATCTCTGAATTCGTGTGTTATGTTCTCGTTGGCTGAAGTGTTGTATTTCTTTACACTCCCCAACAGTGGTGAGAAATAACTGTGTACTTATTTCGCCCTTATCGTATGTATATAAACCTTGGGCCATTTGAACTCAGCACAGTTCCGTTTTCGTGGTCCCCGACTATGTTCCTCTACTGTCAAGGTATGTCTCTATTAAACTTCTTTGCTGCACGTCTGACCAAACATCTTGTAAACAGCATAGTCATGTCATCAAATATTAACTCAAAATATTACATTACGAATGATTGATACACGCTTTAGGTGCCTGACTCAAATGCTCTCAGTCTCTAAGTTGTTTACAATCTTCCCCCACAACAGCGTATTCTCAACTGATTGTTTGATGGTTTCTAAACGGTTTTAAATTCTGACTTTCAAACGGTTGAGCTAGATGTTGAAACTATTGTCCACCCTTATGTCAGGTTTATTGCTTATACTATTCTGTTAACTTAATTTGTGATGTTTAAATAGCTTCGGGCCCTCAAGTTGATCAAATGAATCAATTTGACAGATTTTTCTTTAAATCTAGTTTTTGTGAAAATCATAACAAATGAAAAGTAAGATAATGTAGTTAATCTATTTGAAGCATTTACGCTCTATTCACAATTACTTTTATCGACAGCCTTCAGGTACGCAATTTGAGCAAAGAATATTTTAAATCTGTCGGCTAATTACTATGATTGTAGCGTTAATCTCAAAATAATTTTCACGTTTAGTGCAAAATTTGATTTTATTACCTAAAAACAACCGTCGTGGTTTGAAGGCTCAAATTCCATTTGAAGATTTAAAAAATAAAATAAGAATAAGATAATTATAAAAATAATAATAATTTTTAAAAAAGCAGTAAGTAACACGATTGCTAAGGGCTTGTTTATTTGATTGCTTTGAATGGCTACGTCTAGAAAATGCACTCACATGCCCAGGTATTTGAGTACAGGAATCATTTAGTGAAATAGATGTAAGTTTCCTCAGTTACCCTGATCATTCATTCGGGCTATCACCATATGATGGCGATTGTCATTCTTTCCTACTCTTCATCGTTCGTAATTCCGCTCCCGGCTTATATGTTTAATTGAATTATTATTTCGTAATATTGTCTCGCGTGAAGTATCGAACTTCGTTATTTATTTTTCGTTAATAAACGACACATCTTTCGAGTTCGCCAGCGTAAATTATTTCAATTACCTTGAGGAAGCTTATATAGATTTGTTGATATTCTAAAAAAAATTCCAAATTGTACTCCCTCTCAATTTTTAGAGTTTATCTTATATATGATATGACTAAAAATTCCAGTGGCACATTTTTCAAAGAAATTTCAAATAGTTTTCAAAACTGGAATAACAAAGTAAGTGAGAATTGAGTTTGTAATAAAACTTATGTAATTATGGACATTATTAAGATTTTTTGTAACACTTTAACTGAAGAAGTTCAGTCGTTCGTTTGTTGAGGCACCCTGCATAGATATACATTGAGTAAAACTTGCGGAAACACTTTATTCCAAATGTAAATTAAGCTACATATCTACTTATTAGGTAAATTAATTGAAAACCCTCTCAAAATTCTTAAAAGTCTCAGCTTTTCAACGGTCTGTTCAATTTTATTGTTACTCCATTACGCCATTTAGTTGAGAAAATGAGACTTGTAAAGAAAAACGAGGAAATTCAGCCACAACGATAGTGTTTTCCCAACCCAACTTCCTCAAAACTTCTCAAAGTGAATTCCGAAGGAGCTATATTCAAGCTCAAATTTTGGGGAAATTTGAAATTTAATTTTGTTTTGAAAATTAATTTTGACTATGCCTGGGAGGCATTTGATGCACGTAGAAAACTAACTTGTAAGTCAACCTATTACTCTTAAATTTTTGAGGGAGGGACCAAATGGTGGCAAAAATTAAACTACGTACTATCTCAACTTATTTTCTAGAAAATTCAGTTGAGTGCCTCAATTAAAGCAAAGATTTTTGGAGTTTTTCTTTTCGTGCGAAACACTGTTACGATAAGCAAGGTTTTGTGCAATGTTGAATCCATTTTTCAATTTTCCTTGACAGTATGCTAAAAATATATTAATGGAATATATAAGAAGTATTAATATTTATTTTTAAACATTGTCTGATGCCAATAATAATCAGCTGGTGAACTTTCTAGAAGTTACTGTCAGAAAGTAAATTCAATTGTAGGTAGTAGGCATCTAACTTATTTAGCTGAGTCTTGCTAGTGCACTAAATACACAAGTTTTGCGTAAATTTAATAAACATTTTATCAAAAGATGTATTTTTAACTTAACTATCATAGTTAGCGGATTAATTGCTCAAACAGGAAAAGGCTTTCTCTCGCAGAGGAAGAGCGACCGTTAAAGTAGTAATTACCGTAGGTGGTGTGACCTTGGATTTAAAATTTCACCACCTCGGAATTACTTCTCTATACGGTTGCTCTATTATTCACCTCTAGTTGATGACTGGGAAAAGATGATCAAGTGAAAATTAATCCACTCATTGGTTTGTTAAGTCATAAGATGGAGAGGCGATTTTCTTACGGAACGATAGTTTATTCGTTATAGTATTTATAATCATCATAACTGAATGTCGATGAGCGATTTTGTAATTGCTGGCACTAAATAAAATTGCACGTATGACAATGTTTAGGGACATAGCAAGATAAAGTGTAACGGTGTGTAATACAGTGTTCTTCTCTCAAAACTCTTGAGTAACATAATATGTTACTAATTATTCAATTATTGTTGGTATTAGGATACCGAAACTAAATGTTACTCAGCATGAGAGAGTAAATCGGTGCGCTTTGTTGTATGCAACCATTTTATTGCTAGGCGAACGTTAATAGTGTACTTACATCAAGATTTTTTGGGTGGAAACAAAAATATTTTCAAATAGAGCCGTAATTGCCGTAATAGTGTAACAATAGTTCTAATAGAAAATTTTCAACAGTTGAATTTTGGTTTAATATTCAATAATAAACCATTGTAATCGCTCTTGAAAAAAAATTCTAACCCCCCCCCCCCCCCCCCTGAAAATTTCATGGTTTACGTTTCAAAGGGTGTAGAATCCGAATCTGCAATAAGAATTTTTCCGTCCGTCCGCCGTACGCACGATTTCTCCCGGCTGGAACAAAAAATCTGAAATTTTCAGGGAAAATCCATGTTGGTCCAACAACGCCACAATTCTTGAGCCAGCTCTCTCACTTAATTTAAAGTGCCCTTTAAGGGTTGTCAAAGTTTTGAAAAATCCCCAAAAATCTCAAAAAAAGTCAAGGCGGCCTACATTTGGACTCTTTTGAAGAACTTTCCACGAGGAATCGAATGAGCCTCTCTCTAGGTCCGTCGGTCAAACCATTCCCGATGTATGACCCGGTTTATGCTGCCAACATTTGCGTATTTTGGTTTATTATTGTTTTTGTTTTGGTTGCAGTAACCTCGTGATGTAGTGAACGTGGACACTGAAGTGAACTCCTAAAAGGGTTTATAGCCCACACACGGGTTGAAGTATTCTGATAACCATAAAAAACGCAGCAAATTCTTTCACTGGGGTTTATTATTCAATTGACTTCCATTCATGATTTGAATTTTTACTAAGCTTTGGAGTGTGCGTGTTTCACAGGTGATAGAGCGACTATTGAATTTCAGGAGATATGCATGGAGCACGTAAATCTGTTCGCAACCAAAATACCTATTTGGATTGATCAGTTGATCATATTTGAGTGCCTCCTGAAATTCTTCAAGTACGCACAAACCAATTCTTGAATCAAATCATTGGGGTTTATTATTCAATTGGCCTGCGTTCATGATTTGAATTTCTACTAAGCGTTGGAGTTTGCGTGTTTCACAGGTGATAGAGATATTATTGAATTTCAGGAGTTATGCATAGAGCACGTAAATCGATTCTCAACCAAAATACCTATTTGGATTGATCAGTTGATCATATTTGTGTGCCTCCTGAAATGCAATAATCGCTCTATCACCTGTGAAACACGCAAACTCCAACGCTTAGTAGAAATTCAAATCATTAACGCAAGCCAATTGAATAATAAACCCCAGTGAAAGAATTCGCAGCGTTTTTTGAAAATGACCCATCTGACAAAAACACAGATTAGCTATTTAAGTATTTGGGAGACAACTACCAATTCAAATGTCAAAATCTCTAAAACATATTAAAATATTTCTATTATATCTAGTGTATTTTTGATCCTCCTGGGGGGGGGGGGGGGGGTACGTGCCCCTGTGCCCTACACCTGAATCCGCGCCTGAGAGTGTCCTACTGTTCATAACCGTCATTGTTTGTAATCTATTTACTAGTTTAACTAGCAAGAATTGT